>SJJU01042882.1:0-11028 GCA_012932125.1 Conopomorpha cramerella | reverse complement strand
TATGAAAAGATGTATGAATGTAGATGAAGCGAAAGGGGTATGTCAGGACCGTGACCAATGGAGATCTGTAGTCTCTGCCTACCCCTCTGGGAGACAGGCGTGAAGTGGATGTATGTATGTTATTAATGACAACAGAAGGTTCTTCAAAATGACATCCACTGCTGGACACAGGCCACCCTGGAGGTTATACTAATTTTATATTCATATTAATAGGTAAGACAGGACAGCGTTTGTCGGGTCCACTAGTTTTAAATAAATTGGATTCGGTACAAGAGTCTTGCCCGCCGATATTACGATAGCGGAAGTAGATAATTAAGTTCTTCTAGTTAACCGGGTAAGTAGGAATGTTAAAGTATTTTATAACAACTGTTTCTCTAACTTAAGATGTAGTTTTCATTAACACAGTTTGCGTAGTAAATAAGAAGTTTTACTAGTACCGAGGTAAACTAGTTAATTCGTACAAACAGCGAGCGATTTAGGAAGACGTCCACAATTAACAAAAAAATAAATACACTTCACGCCTTTGAACCCCGAAGCGGGGTAGGCAGAGGCACTGAGACATGATAGTGTGTGAGCCCAACGCCGTTATCAGTGGCGTGCACATCATATAGGCAAAAAGATTCTGCCTACCTTAGTATTTCGGATACACGACCTAATAATTGAGTCATTGTTAGATCCTTTTTGTTGTACTCACGACATAGGCTAACTAAGGCCATGTGTTTCGTGAGTGAGTAGATAGGTAAGTACCTGTGTTACCTATGCATAATAGGTGTCAATCCTTGGAGATTACTGCCTATCTTGTCGTAAAATCCAGTGCACGCCACTGGGCGTTATAGCGTTCACACACTTTGCTATATCGTGATGAAACACGATGATGTACTTACTTCACCGTACGAGCATTCCGTAACGTACATAGGCTCTGAAAAAGAGACCCAAAAACTTGACAAAACTAAAACTTATTGGTACACGCCTAGTTCAGCTGGGTCTCGAACCTGCTACCTCCCGATTGCAAATCTAAGTGTCCGACAACTGGGCCACAAACGCTCGCGGCCCTGTCACGTTGGTGAACCGAGGGCATTTGCTTTAGGAAGTGACCCTGCCTACCCCGCATTGGGATTAATAAAAGGCGTGAAGTGTATTTTATATTTATACTTTATTGTGAATCACGAAACCTTAACATAGTGTCGGTCCTCTAAACGCCTCTACTATCATAAAATTCGGTTGCCCCGCGGGTGTATTTCACAAGGCTTACCTACGGCACACACACCATCTGATCCCGAACTTTTTGCCGGGAAAATCGTGTTTAGAAGCTTTCCCCACAAGCCGTCCCCATCCCAGAGGTGTCGTTGTGCTGAGTATTTGACAAATTCCCGCGCAAAACACGCCGCCACCTCAATCTGTCAGTACTCGTATCAATCAATCAACGTACCGCGCCGTCGCCGGCAGCGTCCCAGAAGACCTAGTCCCGTAGTTTCTTATCGGTTTCCAAAGCGATTTTCTTGCGGTAATTGATTGGTTACTTGGTTCATGTGGAAGAAAATAGAACGAGTGGAATAGGCCTTTCAACGCATTTTGACAAATTGTCAATAAGTAAATGTAAGAATCTCTAAATGTAATAAAATTTCACGCAATATATTTAATACTAACTAGGTGTATTTATAGCAGAAGCATTTTATAAGGATGTAATTTTACCCTTTTTCATGCAAGCGTTTATAGTTATAAAATAACTTTCCTGTATCGGCCAGACTCTTCTCGTTTTGTCTTGCCCGAGGCTCCACACAGTGTAGACCACTGCGTTTCCATTAAAAACTGCTGAAATGAAAGCGTCGTAAACACGCTCTTACTTTTTTACAATGTAATAACAACGTACTATTTCCCAGCACTAATTTTGTTGAAAAACAGCACTGAAAAAGACAGATAAAAATCAGTCCAGTGTAATTGTGCAGAATGCAACGTCGCCCCGCGCAAAAATCTAAAAAGTTCACAGCACCGCCGGAATGAAGAGGAACTTCATTACCACAGGCGCTGTAAACAAAGATGGCGAACAGAAAAGACAAATGCACAGAGGAACGAAACAATCGGAACAATCAAAACACTTGTATTCAAACTTCTACTGCGGAGTGGCGCACAAGTCGCGGTTATTTTCAAATAAAGAATCTCTGGATGGCGGCCGACGGCGGCGGCGGGCGGCGGGCGGTTGAAAAATCCCGCGCGTCCGACGCTCCGGGCATCGACTGCTTTCTGACGAGGGTTGGCGCGAAAAAAAGTTTTTTTAAATTAGGAAGTGCTGGCAACTTAGAAGTCATCGATAAAAATAATATAAATCCACGTCAACCGTGTGGATAGAAGGTGTTCGTAATGCTAAATAACTTTTCTTTTTACCTCAGCAATATTTAAAATAATCAACAACGTTTTATTCCCAAAGCGGGGAAGGCAGAAGTATTTGTAAATGAAATACGATTGACCAAGCGTATTTAACCCAACGTGATAGGAGGGACCAATTAATCCCAAGTACTAATTAAAAACTATTTTAAGTTCCTCGTTTCGTACGTTGATACACCTACACCTACTTACATATAACCTACCAGCACCTCCTAGGTGACGTCACTTGAGATTGCGCTTCCAGAGTCAACCCTATCGTGAATTGTGGTAAGTTCCCGAGCTTTGTTTATCCGCCATTGTCTGGGTCCGCGTTGCCACATAATGGCGTCAGTTTCTGAACACAGTTGTCGCGAGAGAAAATCCCGCCAAAGTGCGGATACCAAAATGGCCGACGAGATCGCGCGAGCGATTATGTGCGGTTATTGTGACGGGCTGGAGGTAAAATGTTAGCACTCATTTTCCCTTGTATATCTAAGCCGAATTAGTGCTGGTTCGTTCAGAGATAAGGGCGTAAGTTGTCTTATGTATTTGAAAAGGGTTTGTACTTTACTTAAATATTAAATACAAAATTACAATCCATCTATGAAAGCCCTAGTATGACATAGATCATTGTCTATAAAGTAACTCTCCACATTAGATTGTAAAATTTAAGTTGGAATTAGAATGTATGGCCAGCTCCGAAATTACTGTTCGGTAATTTTAAGTGTCTACACAGAAACTATTATCGAAGCCCAGAATGGCTAAACAATAAACCAATATGTTATACGGTACCATTCAACGGCTGATCATCAAAATGACGTCATGACAGCTCTGAACATACGGTAAGCATCCCAAGTTATTTCACACTAGTTCACCTAATCCCAAACTAGGAGAAGGATATTCATCCTTACATAAATACTTTAAAATACATAGACAGATGAACCAATCAGACGCACGCAATCTCATCCTACTAATATTATAAATGTGAAAGTTTGTATGTGTGGATTTTGATGGAACTTGGCAGTATTGTAGCTTATAAACTAGAATAACATATAGGCTATGAGGTATTTTGGTAAAATAACGTTTGCCACGTCAGCTAGTCACTAATAATTTTGGTGGTGGGAATCGAAACCGCGACTATCGTCCCAGAGTTATCCTGACCACTGGTCCATATTGCTCGCAACTGCACATTGTGATACGCTCTCTTTACAATCTACCCCTATTCTGACATTGTCTCAGCCGCGGCACCTTAAAACACAACGCAATTCAACATCCAGAGTTCATACTCCTTTATGTTATTTTACTTCGCGTCAAACTTGCTCAGTGCAACTTATGATTTTATTAGTTTGTCTAACAAAATACTCGTGCCGCCGCCCGCCCGCCCTCGCTGCGTACAGCTCATTCAAATTATGCAACTTCATCTTTTGAACGGCGGAACTCGGAGTGAAAAGGTTATATGCTATTACTTGAGGTATTTATTGGTATATTTCGTACGTGTAACTGAATACATCCGCCACATTATGTACACTGCTGGACTTAGGCCTCCTCTAATCATTTGGGGGGCAAATGCCAATAATCGCCACGCTCGACAGGTAGGTTGGCGATCGCAGTGGTGTTGTGGTTTAACTCACAGAGGGCGCTGCTGCCCGGCCTCTGGAGAGTTCCCTCGGTCGCCTCTTACGGACTCCAAGACGGGAAAAGTTGGGCTGGGATGGTGACATGTATTCAATTGTTAAATTAGTATTAAGTCATATTTATGTTAAGTATACTTAGCAGTAAGTCTTAGGTAAAGTCGTGTACATTTTCTTTAATGCTCTATGAATAAGTATTTGATCATTATCCTGCCTGATATGGTTTACAATGGAGCTCACTTGTTCATTAGATACTTATTTACCCTTGACTTAGAGACCTCTAGACTATACTGTGCAGGAAACACTGACTCCTGGAATGTCCACCTGATATGGATGACTTTTTGCCGTTCTCCTGGTTGTCATAATGTAAAAGCGTGGTGCAACTCCGTAGCACACCCTTCAAAATGCTTGATTAACGACTTAAACAGCAATCGTACTGCATCTAATAATATTTTGCTTCAGAAGATGATCCAGGGTAGGTGAGTTATTTATTTGCGTCAACATTAATTTTTTTATATAACATAAGCGCATAGAGGCGTTTAGTGCCTTAAAAATATTTAGTGACAATTGTATGTATACGCCAATACCCAGCAGTGGACAAGTATGGGCTGATGATGATGATGTATAAACACATGTATGACAAAATGTATAAAGACAGTAAATGTAATACAAATCCTGAAAGAAATGGAAATGTAAATTTAAATAAAATAAACACAGTGGACATATATTAAGTAATTAATATCTAAAAATAATTAATTTTCAAAGTAACCATGCTATATTAATTGATTCGCTTCTGTCGCAGTGTTAATTTCACTATTTTAATTTCAGTTCATAATTATGTATGTAATTTCATTCAGCCTGCCTTATATTGAAATGACCTGGTAATTGACGGTTGTCGCGTTTAAATATAAAATATTTAAAGCGCCGCGAAGAATGGAGAATAAGAGATACGCTTGTATCCAGCAGTTGGGTAATTCTGGTAATTATTATTTAGTACTTACTATTTGGCCGAGAATCGATGCGAATGCAAGGTCCTCTGCAGGATCTATACGAGGCCACAGATAAAGCTCTGCGCGTGGCCAAATACTGGCCACAAATACTGCTCCATCGTAGACCACAGTCATCGCTGCTTAACATCAGACAGGATGGTGGTCTTAATAATAATTAAAAAAGAATAAAAATATTTGCGCACACACACGTTGTCGACTCGAAAGGAAGAAACAGCAGTACCATATTATTATGTACTGCGTGTAAAAGGACCCAGGAGGCCAGGACAATGATATTAGAAACGTTGTTGGGCTCTTGAATATTAACCGGAGTCTGTGTTTTTTTGCGCAGTACAGTCTGAAGGTCTTCAAGTCGTGGGTAAATAAATAGGTACCTAATTAACAAGTGAACTCCATCGTAGACAACATCGCTGCTTGACATGACAGGATAGTGGTCAAACGATTGTACATTGCGTTTAAAAATAATTAACAACCTTTCTCGGGACCCTTTTACACGCGGTAAATAAAATAAAAATGTCCCCTACGTTCCTACACATGTGGTCCGAAGATCTGGAAAAGAACGATAGACAAGGAGAGCCTGCACACGTGGCGGCGCTCCGTCGACGGTGAGCTGAGAGAGCGAGGACTGAGCTGGTCTGATGCCAGAGTAGTTGCAGAGGACTTAACAATGTGGCACCATCTTGTAAAGCCTCTTTGTACCACTGGGGTACCACAGAACTTAAATAATATTAGTATAGATAAATCGAGCGTCTGTGGTCCAGTTGGTCGGATACTTGACTTGCAACCGGAAGGTCGTGGGTTCGAGTCCGGATACGGGACGTGGGACTCTTTTTCAGAGCCTATGTACGCAACGCAACGCTCGTACGGTGAAGAACAATATCGTGATGAAACCCGCACACCACGCAGTGTGTGAACCCTATAACGGCGATGGGCTCACCCCCTGTCACGTTGGGTTAAATACGCTTGGTGAACCCCGCTTTGGGATTAAAAGGCGTGAAGTGTATTCTAAATCGATTCAATATGTACAATTCCCTGTCACTTTACGTCGTAGGACAGTAAACCAGCTTCTTGGCGACTGTATGTACATCGAAAGAAACAAAAACAAAATCCAGGTAGGGTAATTGAAAAGACTCCGTCAGGGGCCGACAATTGGCCGTCAAATAAACTGTGAGGGAGCGTTTAAAAAAAATCGTTGCCATCAATAAACAGCGCGCTTTCGTAGGCACGGATCTGTCGCTATACCCAGCCGAATACGAAATGAGCCTGCAGAAAGGAACAAAAACGGATTGGCAGGGGGGGGGGAGGAGAAAAAAAAAGATACCCGGCCTGGCCTGGCCCGTAATTGTTTAAACTCCGCGGCCGTCCGCCAGATGTCGCCGCTGCTGCAAAAAATATACAATAAGCGAAACCCGCGACGACAACGGTCAAGCGCACTGTTTACCGAAGTTCTGGGGTTCTTTGATGTGTCTTGTATTGTTTTGACGTTCGCGTTCGTGTTGACCCATGGACCACAGAAACACTAGACACCGCATTCTGGCAATGTATATCCTAGTTCAAGCATAACGTTAGTTGTCGGCGGCCGCGGTACGGCAAGTAAAACTTTTTAATTTATTATATTAAAAAATAAATAAATACACTTCACGCCTTTTAAATCCCAAAGCGGGGTAGGCAGAGACACTAGCTTAATAAGCAAGTGCCCACGGTTCACCAAGCGTATTTAACCCAACGTGACAGGGGGTGAGCCCATCGCCGTTATAGGTTCACACACCTTGTGGTGTGCGGGTTTCATCACGATGTTGTCCTTCACCGTACGAGCGTTGCGTTGCGTACATAGGCTCTGAAAAAGAGTCCCATTGGTACACGTCCAGTAGCCGGACTCGAACCCGGGACCTCCCGGTTACAAGTCAAGGGTCCGACCAACTGGACCACAGACGCTCTTTATTATATTAGTAATAGTAAAAACTAAAAAGAACGCTCATTAAAAATATATAGACCGCTTGCTATTCTAATGCCATCTATGCTGTGGTAGATTTTGATACTATAGCTTGCTAATTCCTCTATTGCTGCTCCTCACCGTTCTGCAACCGCTGCGACCATCAGTGCTGCTGTGGCCATCTTTCGTGTCCTCACACAAAACCACTCGGGCATTTTCCTAAGGAACTCTAAAATCAGCGAGTACCAGCTTTTATATGGGACGGATATGGACGGTCCTTATTTTGGACGTCTCCTTGTTTTTGTTACAGGACATGGAAAAAGTTAATAACGTATACGTATGCGGCTTAAAATGAACTCTAAGGGCGTAAATATAAGGCACACCTTTGTGATCGTTTTGAGACTATTTTTTATTTATAAATAGTGATAATAAGCAATCGTTTGATCACTATCCTACCAGTCATGTTGTCTTCGATGTATAACGATTGCCTATTAGATATCGGTTCATCGGTACGTTGTCACGTCAAACTACCGTCCGCAAATCGACTGTACAGACAACCATTTTTTCTTTCTTTTTATAGATGTGTTATACTTAAGCGCAAAACGTTTCGACCGTAAAAAAAACAAAGATTTTAGGACATTTATTTTGTTTAACATAAGCTAGTATAATGTTACGTAGGCAGAGGTACTTGCTAAGCAAAAAAGGTACTTGCTAAGCAAATAAGGTACATGCTAAGTAAATACCCACGATTCACCAAGCATATTTATCCCAACGTGACAGGGGGTAAGCCCATAGCCGTTTTAGGGTTCACACACCTTGTGGTGTGCGGGTATCATCACGATATTGTCCTTCACCGTACGAGCGTTGCGTTGCGTACATAGAACTACTTGGTAAAATAACGCAAAATAACTATACTGACCCAATAACTACAGTGTAATAAGAAAAAAAAACTGCAAAATTAACCGACGACCACGTCTAACTCATAATTGGTTTCCATGGCGCACTCGTATGCATTCTTTAGGTTTTTCACAACAAGTAGGTACAGTCGTGAACCAAGTTAGATTAACTTTAGTTCACTACACGCTGAGCTAAATACATGTTTTTAATGCCTTAACTAAAACTGGAAAAGCTGACCTAAAAATGAAACTCGGTTGGTTTAATTTTGAAGTCAGCTGATATTTATGACAACTTCTATTTATAAGTACATACATACATACATACAGTCCACGCCTGTCTCTCAGAGGGATAAGCAGAGACAACAGATCTCCATGCGTCACGGTCCTGACATACCCCTTTCGCTTCATCTACATTAATACATCTTTTCATACAAAATGAGCTCCGGTTTCGAGTACTTTTCACGCCATCTTCCGCCAGGACATCACCAATCTGGTCGATGTATGTCCTTCTGGGGCGACCTCTATTCAACCGGCCCAATTGTTCCATTCCATGGCTCCTTACATCACCCATATAAATCTCTTTCGTTAATCGACTTTCATCCATCCATCCAATAGGTTGGAAAAACGTCATAAGATATACATACCTAATGAACAAGTGAGCTCCGTCGTAGACCGCATCGCTGTTTAACATCAGGCAGGATGGTGGTCAAACGCTTATTCATTGTGCTAAAAAAACATACACAAAAAACGTCCATAGTCCACAAAAGAGGGTGGATAAAACCTTAGGATCACAAAGAATTAAGAATATCAATATGGGCCTTTAGTTACAAGTTGCTAGCTCATAGCCTGAATAAACATAATTCAGATTCCATAGCCGGCTCCTTCGACATGCAAGGAAGAAAGGCAGCTGAGGCATCCTATTTAATACACTTCACACCTTTTAGTCCCAAAGCGGGGTAGGCAGAGGCACTTGCTTAATAAGCAAATGCCCAGTGTATTGTATTGTACACACATCAAATGTGTCTAAGGATCAGGAACATTTTTAGTTCAAAAATAAATCTAATTTATTTAAATCAAATCTCATCTTCTGGATTGGTCTCCTACCTAATTCCCCATGCTGTATCAATGACTTATTGAACATTGAAACGACATAATATAAAACTTAATTATAGAGTATCCTAATAGGTTTCTGTTCAAGTAAAGTCAATTGTAATATGATAATCAATACATAGTATAAAGCAAAGTCGCCTACCACTGTCTGTCCCTATGTATTCTCTTGATTGTTGTATCTTGAAAATAACGCAACGGATTTTATGTGGTTTTTAATAATAGGTAGAGTGATTTTAGAGGAAGGAAGGATTTTTTATATTATAGAATAGCAGAGGAATACTGTTGAAAAAACAAGTTCGCCGTGTGAGCTAGTAAATAAATACAGTACCTTTCTGTACTTACTTTATTAAATAAATACTTTATCACACTGCAAAATTCAATGTTATATGTAGAATTGTCAATAGTAAGTTTGCAATAAAAGGTAACCTGACCGACCTCTTCCAGTAAGTATGCATATTTTACACAGATTTTTTTACAACAAAAAAAATATGGAATAATGTTGTTCTTTCTATATATTTACTCAGTGCACAATTAAGGGTCCCCGGTTGTACCTCATAGTAAAAGCGGCCTGTATTTTTTCGATTCAAAGGCGCCAAAAGCAAAGTCTAAGTTTTAATGAAGTCGACTCCAACTGAAGTTCTTTAAGAGCTTTAATAGTGTGTATTTTAAGGAACTTTGCGACGTTGAAAAATATAGTCTGGGCCACTGAAGATTAACGTCAACGCTGTATAAGAGCATTATAAAAAAACGCTTGCGACATTCGCTGATGAAAATTGTAATAGGTTTACGATTTTTCGTACAAAAGAGTAAACTTTTAATTAGCTTAGCTCATGTTCATGTCTTTTAGATACTTGTGAAAAGTCACTTGACAGATGGTGACAGAAACACTGTACAAGTAATTATTTTTTTTGGTGGTGTAGTGGAAATCCCACAATTTCATTCGCGCAAAGGGGGAATTTTCTTAGACGTTTTTCTGACAGATTTTTCGGCGGAGAATTGTCATTACTGTCATACTCACCAAACAAAGTTCCGTCATTTGGACTGCCTGCTGGTTTCTGCGCCAGACCGACTTTTCCCGTCATGGGGGTCGTAAGAGGCGACCGAGGGAGCTCTCCAGAGAACGGGCAGCAGCGCTCTCTGTGAGTTAAACCACAACACCACTGCGATCGCCAACCCGCCTGCCAAGCGTTGCGATTACTGGCATTTCACCCCAAATGACGGATCTCATTGGGGGAGGCCCTCGTCCAGCAGTGGACGTTATGTGGCTGATGATGACTTGGCTGATTTCCTGAGGGAACGATAGCTCCGAGTAGTCACGGATGGCTGCTCGTCCGATCTAATGGCAATTAATGCCGGGGTACCTCAGGGTTCTGTTCTCTCTGCAACACTCTACCTGCTGCATATAAACGATCTGCTGAAACCCGGTATCTGTGGGTACGCAGACGACAGCACTGTTGTGGAGAGTTACACTTCAGTCTGAAGGTCTTCAAGTCACGAGTGAATAGGTACCTAATGAACAAGTGTGCTCCATCGTAGACCACGTCGCTGCTTAGCATCAGGCGGGATGGTGGTCAAAAGCTTGTCCATAATGATAATATAATATACACAAACATACCCACACATACATATGTATGTATTTACATATCATACAACATTGAGTTTCACTCTTGTTTCCTTAGATAGTGCTCGTTTTTTTTTTAAATAATTACTATGAACAAGCGTTTGACCACCATCCTGCCTGATGTTAAGCAAAGATGTGGCCTACGATGGAGCACACTTGTTCAATAGGTACCTATTCACCCGCGACTTGAAGACCTTCAACTGTACTGCGCAGGAAACACAGACTCCGGCAAGTCCTTTTTACATCCGGGCTCGTGCACTTTCCTTTTAAAAATGTGGACTGTGGTGGATTTCCTAATATCTAGGGGGAGATCATTCCAAAGTCGAATGGCCGTCTCCATAAAAGAATCCGCGCAGCCCGCCATATTATGATAAATATATAATATACAAAATAAGATAGAATAGTATAGTTTGAAGGTCTTCAAGTCGCGGGTGAATAGGTACCTACTGAACAAGTGTGCTCCATCGTA
>SJJU01042873.1:0-10536 GCA_012932125.1 Conopomorpha cramerella | reverse complement strand
AGGGGGTGAGCCCATCGTCTGTGAAAGCAAACTTCGATTTTCTTTATTTAACTTATTCCGTACAGACTCATCAAAACAAGTCAGTTGTTCCAAGTTTAAAACGGCTATTGCGCGACGTTTCCACACTGTTACATGTGTGCCGTGGTCACGAGCTGGCTGTTAGCTCGTGACCATGACAGGGCATAATATCAGTGCGCGTTTACCTACTTAAAAAATGATTTAACTAACAAGTTAATTTTCCAGAGACAGAGAGCGTCTGTGGTCCAGTTGGTCGGATACTTGACTTGTAACCGGGAGGTCACGGGTTCGAGTCAGGCTATTGGACGTGAACCAATGGGACTCTTTTTCAGAGCATATGTACGCAACGCAACGCTCGTGCGGTGAAGGACAACGTCGTGATGAAACCCGCACACCATAAGGAGTGTGATCCCTATAACGGCGATGGGCTCACCCGCTGTCGCGTTGGGTTAAATACGCTTGGTGAACTGTAGGCATTTGCTTTAGCAAGTGCCTCTGCCTACCCCGCTTGGGATTAAAAGGCGCGAAGTGAAGTGTGCATAGTGTATTGTTGTACAGATGATAATGCATAAGCTTCTATGTAAGCTTATTATAGAATGTCATTGATAAAAATCCTCAGTTAAGATTTATCTGATCTGATATTCTGATCATTTGGACAGTCACGACAATTTATCTCGGAAAAATTCCATAATTAAGGTAAATAGATAACGTGCAAAAATATTATTTCTCTGCAGTGACGAATGTTTTCATACATTGTGCGTACACACATACAGGGTCATGTCTTATTTGTTTGTACAATGGGGGAGGCCCTCGTCCAGCAGTGGACAGCATGCAGTTGATGATGAAGATGCATCTAATTAGTATTTAAACAGCGTCTGTGGTCCAGTTGGTCGGATCCTTGACTTGTAACCAGGAGGTCGCGAGTCGACGGCGACAGGCTCGACCCCTGTCACGTTGGGTTAAATACGTTTGGTGAACCGAGGGCATTTGCTTTAGCAAGTGCCTCTGCCTATCCCGCTTTGGGATTAAAAGGCGTGAAATGTATTGTTTTTATTGTTTAATTTTTAAAATTCCGAATAAACCACTTTTCTTTCTTTCTTTTCTTTTTTTGAAACCGTAAAACAGTTTTCTAAAAAACTGCTCAAGTAAATTGGCCAAAGTAACACAACACAAGAAATAAGAGTACTATTTTTAGTTTTAGGAAGTGCACAAGCGGTTTACACCATTTGAGACCCTGAATAAGCGAAACAAGTTTACAATTTTCAACAATTATTATTTTCATAGCCGTTAAATAAATTAACATTAATAACATTATCAATATCCCTTATATTATAATAGTCTACAACATGATAATTTAAGATCACAGTAAGTTTCCACATCTCATCTTCCTTCTTCGTCTGTTACGCAGCTTTCACTTCAGCGGGCACGCGTCCGTTATTCACTTCTGCTGCTTTTTCATCTTCTAGGACATCTTTTGTCCCGTTCACAGGTAACTTGCTTTTAGTTCTGGTTTTGCGACCTGAACGGGAAAAATAGAATGATTATTCAGTATTTTGAGATATCTGGAAGCAATTTGGTTTTGGTATTTTGGAATGACAATATCAAACGTGTTTAAATAAAAGGTCAGAAATCGTTTTGATATGGGCCTATCTACATTAAGTGAGTGATAAGGAATATCTTTCTTTTCATAACAACGTCACAAGAAAGAATATAATATTATTTAATGTAATTAGTACATTACACGTTAAACTGTATATTGGATGCATTGAAATTATCTTTAATGAATAGCAGCTGTACATTGTAGTCTATCCCACTCGTTTCACACGTCACAAGAGCAAGATAGATGTACCTACAAAGTACCAGGGCTATCAAGTATGAACAATTTTTTTTTCTTATTTTTATATTTTTGAAAAAAATAGTTAAATATGCCAAAGCATATAAAGAGAGTAGTACTGTCCCTGGGGAGACTATATATATGTCTAAATATGAACTTATATTTCTAAATATGAAAGAGTAAAAAAATATATGCACTCAGTATTATATAAACTGGGCAAGAAATCTTAAAATGACTCCTGTTAAATTACAAAAAGTTATGCCCTTGTCTTGCCGAATGTGCGAATTATAGAATCAAATAACCAGAATTTATTGGAGCTGTAAGCGGAGTAAATACCTATTAGACATGATGAATTGAATCAATATGACTAGATCATCATGAACATACCTTCAAAAAGCAACTTCTGCAGAGTAGAACTCGGCGCATCCACGACGACGCACGCCACGAATGCTAAGACTGTCGACAGCGACAGATCCGACATGAACCGGTAGAACTGAAACAGATCATATCACAATTAGTATATTCCTTTGAAAAATTGCCCACAAAAGAATACGAAGAATCATTGTTCTTTAAACACAGTGAACAAGCGTTTGACCACCTGTCTGATGTTGAGCAGCGATGTGGTCTACGATGGAGCACACTTGTTCATTAGGTATCTACTTACCCGCGATCGTGCGCGATGGTGCGAGATTTAGGTTTGTTAAGGCTAGTAACTTGCAACTGAAGGCCTATAATGGCATTCTTAACTCCTTATTGTGCTAAATGTAGCTAAAGAACTCTTGTGACCCGAAAGTCTTTTCACCCACTTTTGAGGATTACGAAGTGGGTGTATGTATGTAGAAAGAAAGCGACAACCAGTGTCAATTTGCACTGCGTACTTGTATTGCATTTTGTTTACGCCCTTACAAGTGGAATCTGCAATTTGTTCCAAGCCTCTATCCAAGTAGCTCTATCTTTCCGTCTCTTTCACCCCACACAGTATCGGCTGAGACAGCACTGGAAATACACTAATGTAGTAAATAGAGCGCAGGTGAGTTATGGTCGCTAGCTTCATAGATTGTTTTGTTGATTTTATCTTGTTTGTATCAGTGTTTGCTTCATTATTGACCGAGATATTTCCGTGTATATGTACAACGGCAGGTTATTTATTACCTACATGTTTACTTAACGTAAGAAATTCTAACTAAATGTTTAAGAAGTCCTAATACCTCATTTGGCATTTTTATTTACATAAATAAAATAAGTATTGCGCACGGATAATACACACCTCAAATGTGTCTAGGGATCAAGTACATTTTAGAAGATTGCAATCAAGAATATATTTTACAAAAACTGAATTCATTCACAATTTATTCAAAATGTGGTGATAAGTCATTGATACAGGCATGGGGAATTAAGTAGGAGACCAATCCAGAAAATTAGATTTGATTTAAATAAATTAGATTTTTTTAGAGCTAAAATATTCTTGATCCCTAGACACTTTTGACGTGTGTAGTAAGACAGGTTTTTTTTTACAAACAACGAAATATACTCACTTAAATACATTGTTTTTCTTTTGAATTATACATTAATTCTGCCTACCCAAAGTACTAAGGTAGGCAGTGTCTGTTTGCCTCTATGGTGTTCTATCGTAGACCACGTCGCTGCTTAATATCAGACAGGATGAGGGTAAAACGCTTGTTTATAGTCATAACAAAAAATATCCCTAGGAGAGATAGCTGGGTAAATTAAGCTGTTTTTTAAAAACAATAAAATAGGAAAAACTAAGTATTGTTGTCTTGTACTCAAGATTACTACTTGCAGAATTAATACACTTACAGTTCACGCATTTCAATCCCAAAGCGAGGAGGTCAGAATTAATATATAATTTAAAAGAAAAAAAAACGTATTTTAGTAAGTATGTTTTGTACTTGCTTTTGCCTCTTTTTAACGCACACGTTTTCTTGACTCCATACAATTTATCTTTGTCCATCCGTTTTTTGTTGCCAACTCTCCCTATTATTATTGTTGAAGTTTTATACTGCGAGACCCGGAATTTTCGCTCCCAAGTTTATTTGACAAAGTAGGTATTTTCTTGTTTATGAATAAAGATAGTGATTACTCTGCTCATTATTTGCGACAATCTCAAAATTCGTGAGTGGTTGTATGTTTTGGCTTAACATGTTGACAGCGGAGATACGCCCGCGTTGAGCAAAGTCAAATATTTCGTAAAATAAGTGTGTATATTGTTTTAGTTAATGTACAGAATGCGAAAAGATTTTACTTAAGTTGTTGACGTAGTAAAAAAACATACACTTCACGCCTTTTAAGCCCAAAGGGATAGGCAGTGGAATTTGCTTAGTAAGCAAATAGCCACGGATCACGCGCGCGTATTGAACCCAACGTGACAATATTTTTGAAATATCTAAATAACAGGAATGTTGTGGTTTCGAGTCTCTTTTTCAGGATTATATTATTTATTAATTATATATTACTGAATATTGTTTCCGAATCATCCTGTAATGTGGGTGAAAATCCAATCTCACCGTGTCGCCGACGGTGAAGTAGCGCGTGTCGACGGCGGAGGCGTTCGCGACGTACATCAGCGGGAAGTGGATGAGGTACACGGCGTACGAGAGACGCGCCGGCAGCCGCCACACCGACAGCGACAGGAACCAGTTCACGGGACCTGCGGGACACCCCATTCCACACTCATTACACATATCCATATGGGAAATACACTTCACAGAATCTTTGGAGGCATTTATGCCTCGCAGATTAATTTTAACCTGACATATATATTAAACAGTTACGGTTTGAAAGAAATTGTAGTGACCAAGATTGAAAAGGGCATACTTCGGTGGTTTGGGCATATGGAGAGAATGGATGAATGTAGAGATTTATATGGGTGATGTAATGGGCTGGGTGAGTAGCGGTCGCCCCAGAAAGACATACATCAGATTGGTGATGTCCTGGCGGAAGGTGGCGTGAAAAGTACTCGAAGCCGGAGGTCATGTATGAAAAGATTTATTAATGTAGATGAAGCGAAAGGGGTATGTCAGGACCGTTACAAATGGAGATCTGTATCGAGTATCTGCCTACCCCTCTGGGAGACAGGCGTGAAGTGTATGTATGTATGTATACATATTAAATAAGAGCGGGTACACTGAACTTTAGAGTTGATACTTTATGGAAACTGATTTGTACGGCTAAATCATATTGAGAGGATAGACGGAAGAATGTACAAAAACACAGTGGGGTGGTACTACCTAGACAATCATGCATAAAATTCCAGGCAGGCGCACTAAGTACCCGAAATCGACGAGAATATATGAATGAGGTGGAAGAGTCTCTTGTGTGAATTCAGAATCTATGACAGATTCCCCCACGATAAAAAAGAGACACTAAATTGGCCCAAAACCGAGATGAGTGGAGGGTTTGGGGAAGGTCTTTGCCCAACAAGCTGCATAAAAAAAACCTTTTAAAATCGAGACTTCATAGAAGCTGGCATTAAAAAAAATACACTTCACGCCTTTTAATCCCAAAGAGGGGTAGACAGAGGCACTTGCTAAAGCAATTGTTCACCAAGCGTATTTAACCCATGTGACAGGGGGTGAGCCCATCGCCGTTATAGGGTAGAAGCTGGCATTATGTTGCTTTATTTCATTTTATATTTGTTTTATATATTTTTTTGACACAATGACAAGCGTTTTACCACCATCCTGCCTGATGTTAAGCAGCGGTGTGGTCTACAATGGGGCACACTAGTTCATTAGATACCTATTCACACGTCTCACGGATATACCTCAATACAAAAACAAACCAACATCCGCGAGATGATATGAAATAAATTGTTTCCCTGAATTTGCGTAATATCATGTTAATTTTATTGTACTAAAAGTGAACAGAGAGGAAAGTACAAAAGGTAAACACTAAGATACAATCATGCTAACCTCACAATAACATACAAGGATAACATACTGGTGTAGTTCAGTATTATCCCATTATAATATAAAATTAAGCTACAAACAGGTACTACGAGTATTCATCTTGTTAACAGACAGACAAGGAAACCTAGTTTACTTAGTCAAAGATACGAACATAAGCATCTAGATCCGCTAACATAAGCACTTTAAGCCGGCGCTTGTGCAAAATCCTTACCTGGGGACATAATGTGCCAGGATTAAGGCAAGAGGGGAAACTTACTCTACGTAAACACATTTGGCAAACTATATTGTTCAAAAGCTATTGATGTAACGCTACGAATTGAAATTGAAGACAAACAATTGTTTCTGCATATTGTTCACCGGATATATGTATAGGTGCGAATATAAACAGAGAAAAGCTCGAGCTTCCCTTGTCATCTTTTGGTCTTGAATTACACGTGGAAGTCCAGGGAACGTCTAAAAGGTGTCTTTCAATACATGGGGTACAAATGCGACTTCCTAGGCCAAAACAAATGTTTGCCGATACACCTAGTAATAAATACGAATAGTGTGTTATATTATCGAAAAAGGTTTGTTGTGTTCGTGCAGGGACGCAAGCAAAAACTAAGCTTACGCTAAAGTTTTAATATGTTGCAGTAAGTAAATGGCTGATGACGACGAAATAGGCATGGCTTGGGACGGATTAATAATAAACCGATAAGCTCCGAACTTTTGGTCCGAATACGAGCATTTAGATTACTAAATTTCGAACGAAATTAACCGGTATCAGCGGCGGTGGTGGTGACAGATAGACACAAAACACGTTGAGACTAGTTTGAATTCTAGTACCTTCCTACCTTCCCTCCGTACTGTTTACTTCTATTAGGTCAGATTAAGCGGTATATGCCGGTTATTTAAGGTGAATCATCCCAAAAGCGTGTTCGCTAATTATACCGGTATTATTAACCGGTTAATGCGAACTAAACCGAAATAAAATTCACACTTAAAACATGATAACGGTTTGAAAAAAGAACAGGTTTCCGAGCTCTGGGTGTAGGTAGTTATACTCTGAGTTACGCGTGGAATTCTACAGTTGCAGAGATAGTGAGTGTTTGGTAATAAGCAAACAAAATTTGATACTTCTTAGAGAGAGTTTATGAAATATATTTTAGCACTACTTCTATTACGTAACCGAAACAAACAGTCCTGTGTTTTAAATACATACATAATTATGATATAAGTGAGCAGTTTCATATAGTTAGACAAGTCAGATTGTTTTGATAATGATTTCTAAATAATGGTACTGATTGTATGATGTTTTGAACTTTATGTAATGGAAAAGTATTTTTGTTTTTGTTCGATTGTGTAAAGAAAACCTCTACGTTGGTTCAAACATACCTGAATGACATTGTCTCAGAGGGACAGGTGACGATAAAAATACCACCCATTTTCTGGCAACGACACTACCTGCCAATCGACAACACTACTGCGCCCATTTTACATCGGATTACACACGTTTTACAGGGACAAGCCCGAGACACCCACCTCTGCCTTTCTCTGTACGGGCCATTCTCTGGAGACGAGCGCGTTTACTTGCGCCTGCCTCCTTTCACACTTTCGCACACGTTTTCTTGACTCCATACAAATCAGATTATACAGCCGTCACGTGAATTCATAAGTTGTGGATTTAAGGTATCTAATAGGTACAGTGTCCAAAAAAACAGTTTATAATCATTATTTAAATCAGCTGAATGATTTATCATACTTAGATCAGACGCCATTTTCGACAGAAAAATATTTCGCATCATATTTTTTACCAATCAACGACAGTACTCAAATTATCGCTGGTAGTTTTGTTGCCAGAAAATGATTAATACCTAGGAATCCCGGGACATTTCGTAAATAGTTACATAATTTCAAAATAAGATAAACCAGTACTAGGTGTTGTGCGCGAGAAGCCATAAGACAAAAGTACTGAATCAATTTAGATAAAATGTTCATGGAACCATCTTGAAAGTATACCCTGTCGAATGCAAAAAGAATTTTCATAGTCGGATCATAAACGACGAAGTTATCAGCGAACAAACATAAAAAAACATATATACGGTGGAATTAAGAACCTCCTCCTTTTTTTGAAGTCGATTTAAAAACAAAATGGCTTGTTTGTTTCATTTTCAAAATTAATTTTTCGCGACCATTATTGTCATAATGTGTTGGTAATGAAAAATAATGTTGAGGAAACTAGAAGTAAGAGAGGGGAGTCTAATTAGATCAATGTGTTATAATGCGTTATGCTCGACGCGGCCAAAAGTACACGAATTCTGACCATAGACGCGAAGATTATGCTTTCTTCAGTTAGAAAAATAAAGTAAATTGTGGACCAGCTTCTTGAAAGTCTACCCAAGTTGGACTTTCCCATTCGTGCTCGCCCCACTAGGACTTTCCGTCCCCACGGAGCATCGATCTTACAAGCGATATCTATGGCTATGTATCACAATAAAATCATTACTCACCCGCATACCCGTGTTGACAGGCAAATATCAGCCAGCCCAACGCCACGGCCCATATACCACGGACGTACGCGTTGTAGAAGTTGGCGAAATTCTGGTTGTCGTAGTCTGACTGCGCCATATAGTACACCGGGATTATGGCCATCAGAGACGCACCGATGGACAGCAACCACAGGCAGGTTACCAATAACTGTGGAAATGTAGACAGAGCATAAGCATACTGTATACATAAGAGCGTTATACATTAGAGCGGTTGTTTGTTGAAACCGGGAGGACGCGGTTTCGAGTCCAGCTCCTGATGTGCACGTACGGTAAAGAACAATATCGTGATGAAACCCGCACACCACAAGGTGTCTGAATCCTTTAACGGCGATGGGCTCACCCCCTGTCGCGTTGGGTTAAAAACACGCGCGTGAACCGTGGACATTTGCTTAACAAGTGACTTTGCCTACCTTTAGTGCACTCTTTCTTTATTTTCATAGGTGAACGAACAGTGTGTAGCAAATGTGTTTAACATTTTTAATTACGTAAATATCTCCTTTGCACAAGAACATAGCCCCAGCTTTAAACAAATATGTATCCACATAATGTTGTTCGCAAAGAGCCGAAAGTGTTCGACAAACACAAGTTACTTAAAATGTAATATTTTTTATGAACTGCCATGTCAGTGTATATCTCTATTCAAATAGAGACGTCAGAATCGGTCGGGCGAGATAAAACCAGTGAATTTTCCTCTGTTTTACTAAGATTTGAATTACTAGTACAGGTAGGTACCTATATCCTGCAGTTTCATTCGCGGGAAACTACACACATCAAAAGTGTCTAGGGTTCAAAAACATTTTTAGCTCTAAAAAAAATCTAATTTACTTAAATCAAATCTAATCTTCTGGATCGGTCTCCTACCTAATTCCCCATGCCTGTATCAATGACTTATCACCACATTTTTAATAAATTATGAATGAATTCAGATTTTGTAAAATATATTCTAGATTGCAATCTTCTAAAAATAATGTACTTGGTGTAGTTGATTTCGCTAATTTTTATTTGTTGTGTGTTTTTTTTTATTTGGGAAACATGCAGAATGAATAAAAATAATTTAAGTAATTCTTAGATATTTTACATTTTCTAAAACAGTTTCCGTTTATAGATAATGTTTTCATTGGTAGTCATGATCAGACACATTAAGTTTAATTAAAGATTTAAAAAATTAAAAATTTAGACATCTAAAACATATTTTTAAGTAAAAGAAACTTTGTAAGAGTAATTTTTTTTTAAATGTTGGCCGAAATTGCTAACTTCATAGTTAAGATATGACAACGTCTGTGGGGTCCCTTTGTTCCCTGTAGATTTCATTGGTTAGATCCATATTGGATCTCACGAGGATTTAATCTCGCTTTGTATTCTGATTAAAAAGAATTAATATTTTTTAAACACAATGAACAAGCATTTGTCCACCATACTGTCTGATGTTAAGCAGCGATGTGGTCTACGATAGCACACTTGTTCATTAGGTACCTATTTACGGAACTACCAAAATCAGCGATGGCCATCGTTTTCCTACAATGTAGGCGCGATGCAACTACGCAGAAGCCCCCTCTGAGCGATGATCGACTTTTTCAATGTTACCATTGTTCTATTTTTTTTAATCTGCAATAAATATTCTTTTAATTATTATTCAACCAATGGACCCGATCGGGCTACATCCATAATGAATCTAAAATGAAATCAGATTACCGCTAGATCTTTTTAACCAAATCAATCCAAAGCGAAATAAAATTCTCTTTAGATCTAGAATATAATCTGGCCACCTAATAATCTATCTGTGTTTGACTGTACCAAACTAAGTCTTCTTTTGTCTTAATGAATAATAGCACTGGACGCTGGCTGCAGTGTGCTGCACCACACACTCAGACAGTACATGCACATCACACGCAACGCCGCGCTGGAGCCAACGACCTGCAACTAATCTCCGACAAGTGCAGCTCAAGTGGGATAGAAGTGGTGACATTTGTGGAATGCGCGCTAGTGCCATAAATAAATTGCTCCGTGGTTGCCTAATGTAAAGTACACAACCACTATATGTCCCCGTAGGAATTTTGGGATAAATTAATCCAGCTCGTAAAAAATATCATCATAACAAACTGTATAAATCCGTTTCAGTGAAGAAATGAAAAAAAATACACTTCACGCCTTTTAATCCCAAACCTAATACCCCCATCGCGTTTTTACAATAAGACAACCAGAAGTACGGTAAAACGTCGTCCATACC
>SJJU01042852.1:0-13874 GCA_012932125.1 Conopomorpha cramerella | reverse complement strand
TTTAATCCCAAAGCGGGGTAGGCAGAGGCACTTGCAAAGTAAGTGCCCACGGTTCACCAAGTGTATTTTAACCCAACGTGACAGGGGGTGAGCCCATCGCCGTTATAGGGTTCACACAACTTGTGGTGTGCGGGTTTCATCACGATGTTGTCCTTCACCGTACGAGCGCTGCTTTGCGTACATAGGCTCTGAAAAAGAGTCCCATTGGTACACGTCCAGTAGCCGGACTCGAACCCGGGACCTCCCGGTTACAAGTCAAGGGTCCGACCAACTGGACTACAGACGCTTTAATTTTGTTTTGTTTTTGAGATTACCTACTTATCCAACAGAATGGGGATTGTTCATAATTTTATCAAGATGTCCAATTCGAAAACCATTTCGAGAAATAGCCTTAATTAACCATTATCAAGAATCAGATTTAGAAAATCTTCAGGGATTGAAATTATTTTTCACTTTTAAGTTAAACTTTTATTTTAAGACTATGACGTCATAGCCCATAGGAATGTATTCCAAGGCAAAAAAAGTAACTGAGGTGTCAAGTCTGATTGAAGTTTGTCGTGTGACAGGTGACAGCTGTGACAGAAGGGAGTAACAAAACAAACTAATGATTATGAATAATGAAATGACGTGACGTGACGGTTAGTTTTAAGGTTGACACTTCACTGTCATTTTATAGTTGTGTCAATCATTACATGTCAATCATGTTATTTTTTTCTGGCTACGATGACGGTGTTCTTTCAACGCAATGATGACGTATTTCCGGTCTAAGTTTTAAAAAATAATTAAAATGTAATTAGACAATTTTACACAAAAATATTCAAATTAGTTTCTTAAAATGGTCTATATTTTCAGAAAATACTGTAAAAAACACCACTTAAAAATGTGAACAATCCCCATTACGCATGAGGGTAAGCTGTTATGTGATGTTTGTTATGTGTGTGTGTAAATAAATAATAATAATAATAATTCATCAGGTGCAGTATTCGCTCCGCTCGCGGCCGTAGCTCCGCTCTCCACGTAGAGAATAATGCCGGGAATCCGACATGCAAAGCTGTGTTCCATACTGTGCTCGACGGATCGTGAGATGAAAATTTCGCAAATGCCAAATTACGTGGTTTCTCCCACTACCTACCTACGTACTACCCGCTCCTATTACATATTACTGTCTACATGTCAAGTGTATTATACGGTTTATATGTAAATGCTGAGCTTTTTTTAGTGATTGTTCTAGGTGTAGATAGTTCAGGTTTTAAATACTTTAGGGGCAGTGGACTGCGCTGGCTTTTACGACAAGGTAGGCAGTAATCCCCAAGGAGTCACACCTATGTATAGATAACTTGTTACGAAATAAAGGTACCTACATATCTACTCACCCACGAAACACAGGACCTTAGTTAGCCTATGTCGTGAGTACAACAAGAAAAGATCTAGCATTATTAGGTCGGGTAGAAAAATATTAGGGTAGGTAGTGTCTTTTTGCCTATATGGTGTGCACGCCACTGGTGGGGGGGATAAGCCAATAATCGGCACGCTTGGCAGGCGGATTGGCGATCGCAGTGGTGTTGTGGTTTGACTCACAGAGAGCGCTGCTGCCCGGGGAGTTCCCTCGGTCGCCTCTTACGGCGCCCACGAAGGGAATCGTTGGTCTGGGGTGGTAACACATGTATACACATCAAAAGTGTCTAGGGATCAAGTACATTTTAGAAGATTGCAATCAATAATATATTTTACAAAAAATGAATTCATTAATAATTTATTCAAAATGTGGTTATAAGTCAGTATACAGGCATGGGGAATTAGGTAGGAGACCAACCCAGAAGATTAGATTTGATTCAAATAAATTAGATTTTTTTAGAGCTGAAAATGTTCTTGATCCCTAGGCACTTTTGATGTGTGTATAATAATTGCTGTCACCAAAAGACTTATCTGTACCCCACGGTGATACATTTAATTCAGTGTCACTGTTTACGATCATCAAGCTTTGTGTTATGCTACTGTATATATGTATGTTTTCTTATCACTATGAACAAGTGTTTGACCACCATCCTGCCTGATGCTAAGCAGCGATGTGGTCTACGATGGAGCACACTTGTTCATTAGGTACCTATTCACCCGCGACTTAATGACCTTCAGACTGTACTGCGCAGGAAACACAGACTCCGGCAAGTCGTTCCACATCCTGGCGGTTCGCGTAGATGGCAAATCCAACTGGTATGGATGACGTTTTGCCGTTCTCCTAGTTGTCCTATTGTAAAAACGCGATGGGGGTATTAGGTTATAGCACTTATAACAATGAAATAAAGAAATTTTGACTTTGACTACAGTTAAATATGGCCTACTTAGCTGACCCGGCAAACGTTATTTTGCCAACATTCATTAACAGTGTTTGTCACCTATTATTATGCATGTGAACCTTCCTCAAGAATCACTCTATCCAATCAAAGAATACAAATGGGGAATTTTCAAACTACAAAAATTTCTTATCTAGATGTCGCTGTTTGGTGTCCAGGGGGATTTCTGTCAGTTATATTTTATTACGTACAAAATATTTAGCCCATAGAAAAGAAGTTTAGAGCCTTAACATGTATTGTAGGGAAATTGGTTCATTATGTTTCTTGCTGAAATAACACCAAATAATAATAAATACCAATTAAATTAATTAAAATTGGTTCTTAGATTAAATACCAGTTGCCTACAACCACTTTTTAGCATTGATAAAATAATATTTCAATATTTATGAACTGTCACCTTCAATACTGACAGCGTGACGTCAGTAATTTCGTTGACATTACTTCGCCGTAAACAGCTAGCGGGACTTTGTGACGGGAAGCGATGAGATGCAAATGGCGTTCTTTATTTCTCATTTTCAAAATTAATTTTTCGCTGCAATTACTGTGTTAATGTGGTGGATTTAGTGTATAATAATAATGTGCTGGTGATGAAAAATAATGTAGTGAGAGTGAGAAGTAAAGGAGAGGACTCTTATTTGATCAATTTGTTATTCCCGTGTAATGTTCCACGCAGCATTGAAATGTGATGGTCCACCCTCACATTTTAATGTGTTTTTGACATGACCTTGACTATTGACGACTTACTTACTATACTATAACTTGAACACGAAGAGAACTACATTGTTTGTGGCAGAATTGTCGGCTTTAAAGCTGAACATAAGAGCCAAGAAAAAGAAAATACAATGTAATAATTATGACGTATTTCCACATACGTCACTTTTGCATAATTCGACTTATGTCAATGCACCAAGGTTCAAAATCGAATAGTGACATGATTCCCTCTATTTCGGAATCAGTCATGGTAATTTGAAATGAGCTAAGAATACTTTTTTTAAAGTGAAACTTTTATTACATCGTCGCAAACTTTTTCGTCTGTGTGTTGCATGTCGCGTGACGGTCGGCCGCGGAAGTAATCATAATCATATCGTTTATTGCGTAGGGAGGTTCACTTTTACCGTGGTTTCGTAAAACCACACAACTTTTTTTAATAGTGAGCGTCTGTTGGTCCAGTTTTTTTTTTTTTTTTTTTATACCACAAGGGTGGCAAACAAGCATGCGGCCCGCTTGATGGTAGGCAGTTACCGCAGCCTATGGACGTTTACAATACGGTGAACGACGGTACGGTGAAGGACATCATCGTGATGAAACCCGCACACCACAGGTGTGTGAACCCTATAACGGCGATGGGCTCACCCCCTGTCACGTTGGGTTAAATACGCTCGGTGAACCGTGGGTACTTGCTTTAGCAAGTGCCTCTGCCTACCCCTCTTTGGGATTAAAGGCGTGAAGTGTATTATTTTTTTAATAAAGTAATCTTCGCGCGTCGGTTTTTTGCCATTTCACGATAAACTTCCGATTTCATGTTTTGTACGGAATGCACGACCGGCATACAAATGATGTTACAATGGAATAAACAATTTTGTTTCTTTATTACCTAAATTAGTGGATCAAAGAAGAACGAGGAAATTTCCAAGTGACACTCAAGATTTCTAAGAAACGGTAATTGCCTTTATTGTTTTATATTGCGTTGAAATTCTCAACAGTAATTGACAGAAATATGTAATATAAGTAAAAACAAATACACCTCACGCCTTTTATTCCCAAAGCGGGGTAGGCAGAGGCAATTGCTAAAACAAATGCTCACGGTTCACCAAGCGTAACCCAACGTGAAAAGGGGTGAGCCCACCGCCCTTATAGGGTTCACACACCTTGTCGTGTGCAGGTTTCATCACGATGTTGTCCTTCACCGTAGCGTTGCGTAGGCTCTGAAAGACCCCATTGTTACACGTCCAGTAGCTGGACTCGAACTCGCGACCTCCCGGTTACAATTCAAGTATCCGACCAACTGGACCACAGATGCACTATCTGTACAATAATATTTATAATTGAATTTTAACTGAACTCTTTTTTTAAGTGGAAGGGTAAATCCGTCAGGAATACTCAGCCGCCCAGGGGCTGCAGTCTCGACATTCATAACGATCGCATAGCGACCGAATTCGGTCGATACGGGCGTATCGACTCAACTTAACGATTTTTCGTAGTCTCGACAAACGTATCTATCGATTTTTGTCGATGAGCTAGCGAATAGTTCTGTCAAAATAACAATTTTTGTTGTCAAGTTATCGGCGAAATATGGCAGCTCGATACGGTAACTTTTCATAACGATTCATACAAAAATACATTGTCTTCACATGTAGAGTTGAGTTGAGGATGCGTATTACGTCTATTTCTCCGCTCGTAATTATTTTATTGTAATGTTGTGTTGTTTGGATTAATATCACTACTTTAAAACAAGTGTTGTGGACTTGATAAGTTGGAATAATTTCTTCTCCTCCGTTCAAAGCTAAAGTTTATGTTCCCGCTACCTATTTACACACGTGGTAATAATAAAGCCAAGATGTAGGTACTTTGTTTATGTGAAATACAAATGGGTGGGAATGTGAAGACTGTCATCGCACCTGTCTGCGCCTATGTCACTTGGGACATCTGTCACATGTAAACAAGTCGCTCGTTTATTCATATCGTGGACAGAATGTATCATAGAACCTTAATAAACCTATTCCTGTGACATCGATCTATCCATTTCACCTAAAACCTCAACAAATGGTAGCAGAGCGTGGTTAGTGAAAATAAAATATGAGTTCGTCCGCATCCTACCGGATTGAACCGCTGACCCGCGAGAACTACGACACCTGGTGTCTCCAAGCCCAAGCGGTGCTGATCAAGAACGGGCTATGGGAATACGTCACCGGTGACAAAAACGTAGAGAGAGAGGAGAAAAGTAAGTTCGACAGAAATGACCTTCTGGCTCGGTCAGAGCTGTTCCTACTGATATCGCCGTCCGAACTAAAACAAGTAAAAGGATGTAAGACATCAAAGGAAGTATGGGACAAGCTGAGATCAGTGTACCAAAGTACAGGTCCGGCAAGGAAGGCTACCCTGTTAAAACAACTCGTCCTCAAGAGAATGACAGCTGACGAAGATACCCGAGACCACCTTAATCATTTTATGGATGTCGTCGGGAAACTCGAGGACATGGACGTTAAAATACATCCAGAGCTATTGAGTATAATGATGTTATACAGTCTACCCCCGTCATTCGAAAGCTTCAGGATAGCCATTGAGTCAAGGGATACGCTGCCTACCCCGGAAGAACTCAAAGTTAAAATAAACGAAGAGTCAGAGGCAAGGAAGCAACAAACAGATGTGGCACCGTCAGAAGCATTCTACATGAAAAATAAATGGAAAGGTAAAGGGAAAGGAAAGAATTCCAGACCCAATGTAGAAAATACAATACCGTCATGTCAAAAATGCAAGAAGAAGGGACACTCATCTAACGATTGCTGGAAAAAAGCAATGACGCAGAAGACCTTCAATATATGTCTTTCTCTAGACTCCGCGAACATGAACAAAGATACGTGGTGTTTAGACTCAGGCTGCACATCACATATGACGCGAGAAAGGCAATTATTCACGAGTTTAAACTCTGAACCCCTAACCCTAAAGCTAGCGTCAAATGAACATACTGCTCAAGCAATAGGGAAAGGGAAGGTGGAACTCATCACTAAAGGTGAAACATACAATTGCCAAGATACGCTATATGTGCCGGACCTTATTACAAACCTGTTGTCAGTTGGAAAGATAACAGACAACGGCTATAAAGTTCTGTTCGAAAAAGATAGTGCAAGTATCCTGGAAAACAAAAGACAAATTCTTAAAGCGAATAAAAGGAACGGTTTATATTACATAGACTTTGATTCCAAGAGTGAGAGTACCAACATAGTCACATCAAGTGACATAATGATTTGGCACCGGAAAATGGGCCACTTAAACGAAAAAGATATGAAGCTTATGGCTAAGAACGAGATGATGTATGGTTTAAATTTCAAAGAAGGAAAGATGGAGCCATGCGAAAGCTGCATTAAAGGGAAACTGACCCGATTTCCTTTTAAGTCTATCAGCGATATCATAAGTTCCGGTCCCCTAGAGATCATACACAGTGACGTGTGCGGGCCATTCGAGAGTGAATCGCTGGGAAAGAACAGATATTATGTGACCTTCATTGACGATTACACCAGATACTGCACTGTGTACTTTATGCAAAACAAAAGTGAAGTCCTTGAGAAATTCAAAGAATATAAACAGTTCGTGGAGGTGTACCATGAAAAGAAGATTAAAAATCTTCAATCAGATAATGGTGGAGAATACAGATCGAAGCAATTCGACTTGTATCTAAAAGAAAATGGCATACAAAGAAGGCTAACCGCACCATACACCCCTCAACAAAACGGCATCAGCGAGAGGAAAAATAGAACACTTTCGGAGAGAATGAGATGTCTATTGTTAGAGTCGAACGCGCCAAAGAATCTCTGGGCCGAGGCAATCCACACTGCAAACTATCTCATAAATAGAAGCCCAACAAGTGCGCTAGATGGCAGAACACCATTTGAAAAGTGGGTTGGTAGAACACCATCTGGACGTCACTTACATATTTTTGGCACTAAATCTTACGTCCTCAATAAGAGAAGACGCGGAAAATTATCCGCAAAAGCCACTGAAGGCGTATTTGTAGGATACGCAATAAACTCGAAAGCGTATAGAATATACATACCTGAAAAAGGGGAAGTTATAACCAGCAGAGACGTGAAAGTTGTCGATGATAAAATGTACTATAGTGTCGACAAAACAGAACAACAAAATTCTGAAGACCACACAAAACCACAAAACGAAATCGACATAGAATTGGTGGAAAACAGAAATACACCACAAGAGTCGAAAGGTGATAAAATACCTAAAAATATAGAAACAGCCATAGATACGGAAGATGAATGGCAAGAGACAGAAGAACATATTAGCCCACCAATAACCCCAATCAGAAATGAAAGGCCACAAAGAGAAAGAAGGGCCCCAGAGTGGACAAAAGATTATGTCTTAGAAGCCTATGCTCCAGAAGCCAAAGATGGTGATGAAAATGGAGAATGGCATGATGCTATAAAATCCGAAATAAGAGCTCATGTTAAAAACGGAACGTGGAAAATAGTACGAAAAGAAAAAGACACTAAACCCATTGACTACAAAATGGTCCTTAAAGATAAAATCACATCAAATGATTCTGTAATAAAGAAAGCAAGACTGGTCGCACGGGGATTTAGACAAATGTATGGTATAGACTATCATGAAACATACTCACCCGTAGCAAAACTAAGTTCTATCAGAACTGTAGTCGCAATGTCTGTAGAACAAAATCTAAAACTGCACCAACTAGATGTTACAACAGCATACCTGAATGGTGACATAGACGAAAATATACACATGTTAATACCAGACAATTTAGAAGAATTTGTATCAGAAATAATGATAGATGAAAGTGAGAACGAAGACCTTACAGTATACTATAAAGCCAGAGAAATGCTACAAGACCTACGACAAAAGGGAGAAAAGGTCTGCAAATTAGAAAGATCATTGTACGGGCTCAAACAATCTGGAAGACAATGGAACATTAAACTAGACGATGAATTGAAAAATATTGGTTTTGTACCGTCACAGGCAGACCCCTGCGTCTACATAATGGAAAAGGCCGGTGGCAAAGTCATACTATCTGTATGGGTAGATGATATTCTTTTGGCGTATTCAAACACAAAGATACTGGAGGAAGTAATAAGAAGCCTGTCAAACAGATTCGAAATCAAAAACTTAGGCCAGCCTAAGAGGCTAGTTGGAATAGATTTCAAGTATGGAAAGAAATCCATCAAACTATGTCAGGAGAAGTTTATCAGAGATAGCCTGAAAAAAATCAATATGACAGAGTGCAAATCCACGCCCACCCCACTCGAACCAGGTATAGCACTGGAACCCTACAAGGGGAATGGAGGAGACGTGCCATATAAAAACATCATCGGAACTCTAATGTACATAGCAGTAGCTACGCGTCCCGACATAATGTACGCCGTTAGCTATCTGTCACAGTTCAACGACTGCTACAGTGAAGAACACTTCAAAAGTGCTAAACGAGTCCTAAGATACCTCAAAGGCACTATAAACATTGGTCTGAATTTCACCGCAAAAGGTGAAGACCTGTACGGCATGGCGGACGCGGATTGGGGGGCCAATAAAGTAGACAGAAAATCATTTTCAGGCTACTGTCTAAAATACGCAGGTGCAGCTATAAGCTGGACAACCAAGAAACAGAAGTGTGTAGCTCTGTCAACGGCAGAAGCGGAGTACGTCGCACTCACAGAGGTCGCGAAAGAGGCCATCCACCTAAAGCAGCTGTATAAAGATCTTGGTGTAGATAACGAGAGGCTGACTATATTCAACGATAATCAAGCCGCCTTAAAGCTGTGTAAAAATGCTATCGTATAGTCTGGCCAGCGAGTCGTGGCATTTACGATTTATTGAGATTTGACTTGCAACACCAGCAATGTGTCACTCACAGTGGCTGACATACTACTGACAAATACGACTGAAAAGTAAACAATAGCCTTCCTGTAAGATTATTTTGGTAAAATTTAAGTGCGTAAAATGTCTAAATCTCTTTAATGTGGGGTCAGGAAGTTAGTGTATGATATTTTAGAGGGATACCCGGCTGTGAAACCCGAGGATGAAGATGTTTTCGAGGAGAAAATGCAATATTTTTGTGAAATTGTTGCTGTGTCAGAAAATGTAAACAAACTATAAGCAAACCATCTTGGTCCTGGAACTGTTTATTTGTGATTTCACAGTCAGTGAAAGGTAGTGTATGATATTTTAGAGGGATACCCGGCTGTGAAACCCGAGGATGAAGATGTTTTCGAGGAGAAAATGCAATATTTTTGTGAAATTGTTGCTGTGTCAGAAAATGTAAACAAACTATAAGCAAACCATCTTGGTCCTGGAACTGTTTATTTGTGATTTCACAGTCAGTGAAAGGTAATGTCTACCTAGATAATTTAGTGTAACAGGTGATTGAGAAGAAGTGGGAAAGATTAAAATCTTAATAATTAAAATATAAAAAAAATCTTTAAATTGTGACGTGTTTTTTATTTGCATTCAGTTATTTTCTAGGTACCTACGTAGTAAATTAATCTAAAGGTTCGCTCTCAAGCTCACGCACACAGTGGCGAAACGGCTAAAAAACGGGCCGTGGCCGAACCTACAGGATTATATTATTATCTGTGCTACGGGAAGCGAAAGCCATTTTCGCAAGCTCGCACTGTGTAAAAGGATTCAAACCACAGCCTCGGAACGCTCCCGGACCATTATGACCACTTTTGCCCTGAGTTCCTAGATTATAAGTTACATATTATGAAGGGACGTAATTTTACACATTTTTGAGACAAATAACGTTATGAGCTGTCAAAATTGCATGAACGAAACAACGTGTTATCCCGGTCAGGTAAGATCTTCAAACAAGCCAGCAATCATCAAGTACCAAGATCGTTTTTCCGAATTCATTCAATATTTTTCAGTGATACCAGGTTGCCTTTTTTTTCAAATTTCCCGCCATTTTTTAGTGCCACGACTCGCTGGCCAGACTATATCCAATAAATCTAAGCATATCGATTTAAAGATGCACTTCATAAAGAATTGTGTAAGTGATGGGGTTCTCTCAGTAGAGTACATGCCAACCGAGGACATGGAAGCAGATATGCTAACAAAGCCTTTGACCGGACCAAGACTAGCGAAGTTAAGATCCAGGATGGGATTGGCATAGCTGAACAGGAACGCTGAGGAGGAGTGTGAAGACTGTCATCGCACCTGTCTGCGCCTATGTCACTTGGGACATCTGTCACATGTAAACAAGTCGCTCGTTTATTCATATCGTGGACAGAATGTATCATAGAACCTTAATAAACCTATTCCTGTGACATCGATCTATCCATTTCACCTAAAACTTCAACAGGGAACTTGTGAAAGAATTAGGTACGGCCTAGCATTCAAAGAGAACCTTCTCTTCGGAATTTCTACTGAAACGCAAGGTGAGTCACCCAGTCTGTATACATTAGTATCTTCTATATAGTAGGTATGAACCTACTACCTACCTATTGCTCCTCACACTACCTACATAGCCTATGTTTTTGAGTTTGTTATATACCTACCTACCTACTATCTACAACACTTTCCTATGTATTTTACAATTATTTACTTGCCAAAACCTTTTTATTATTGTTATAGATATTAACTAACCTGAGATTTTATGCAACGGAGTGCTACCAATGACTAATTGCCCTCCAATGAGGAAGCAGTATGAGCGAGCAATCTGTAAGCAGTGTTATTAGAAGAATTGCTATGGCCATAAACAACATTATGTAACGGCTGAACGACAAGAATGGTATGGGTTGGGAACAACAAATTTTGCAATGCAAAAATTCTCCAATGCAGCCTAACCTTGTACGCATACTAACTGAATTGGTGCCATAGACTGCATCCATATAAAAATATTGGCTCGAAGAATGCATGAAGCACCCTATGTCAGCAGCCAGAGGCAGCGGTAAGTTCATATCAGATTCTTCCATACAATAATTTGAGAGACTGAATGTCCAGCAGTAGACGAATATGGGCTGATGATGAATACCTACAAGATTATTTAAAATAAGTATAAGGTATAAATAAGTATAAGGAATTTCAAAGATTTTATCTGTTTAACTGCAGAAACATGACATGGTACATTGCACACATACACGCCCTTGACATGATAGTAATGGATAATTTACTTAAATAGGAAAAGTTAAAGTATTTATGTAAATAACTGTCGTCTAACTACCTCAAATATTAAGATTTCTGCCAGATGTTTTGATTTTATTCAAATAAAATCAAATATATTAATATAATTTATTACCAAAAGCAAACATTGCAAAGAACACTATAATTATTACCAATTAACAATAGTACACATGGGTTAATTTTGCCCTCATTTGCCTACGGTCTCACATTAGGTAAAAAACCTGAATCGCCAGTCTGTGCTCAACTATGAAAAACCATTTTGATTATAGTGGTCGATTGACATGGTTATACTAGCTACCTAACTAACATACCTTGATTGCTCCAAAAAGTACTACCTACTATACCTTGACTGTACTTGACAAAGTACTGTCAAATTATTAAATAGCAGCTATATACTTCCTAGTATTTACAAACACACTTTTTTTTCAGACAAGCAGTTGCAGAATGAAAGACAAAGGATTGTGTAACTTACGATTTTAATTAAATAAAATTTGAAGCAAACATGTATTTTATTTCTTTAATAATCATTAATTTATGCTGTAGTATGTGGGCTGACATGATGATGATGAGTCTTTGGACATCCTGTTTGGTGTACTCCTGCCTGTGTTTTGTCGCCTCCACTTGAATTTCATGTCCCTCTGCTTACTGTTAGTTGCAGCCATCAGGATCTAAAACAGTTATCAATAATAGGTTTCCTTATCTGTGTGATGGGCTCACCACCTGTCACATTGGGTTAAATACCCTTAGTGAACTGTGGGTATTTGCTTAGTAAGTGCCTCTGCTGAGTAGGTCCATTCCAAGGAACAAATAGGACCTACCCCCTCTGTCTACCCTGCTTTGGGACTAAAAAGGGTGTATATGGTTCTATTAAGATTTCGTTACTTAGTTTTTCTAAATGTATAGTTTGTGTAATGACAAGAGGTGAGTGGTTTGATCCCAGCCAACTACCTATTGTAATATCAGCAGAGTGCTCTTATGGTAAAGAAAATTATAGGAATAAAGAGAGGTGTTCAGTCTCCACCTATCGAATTGAGCAGTCCGCCTGAGATACACACATATTTTAGAGCACGTGTCAATTTAGATGAAAGTAAGGCTACATAAGTTAAACATATTCATTGAGAAACCTCCTCTCTTTTGAAGTCGGTTAAAAACTTCCGCTATTGCATTGTTCATTATTATAATATGTAGGGAATTATACTTACATTGATTCTGTTGCCCCGGCATCATCCATATTGATATGGTGCGTAGTTTTATAATGATGAAGAAAACATTCGTAAAATAAGTTTTTTTCATATAAACAAACATCGGCTGAAGTTGCGCTGACACAGCTTTTTGACAGAAGTATTGGCATTATATTGATTGTTTGACACCAAAAACTGACACATTTCATAATTTGTGTCCATTCTATGAATACGGTTTTTCGATAGATAACGATGACATAGCGACAGTCAGAATAACGATTTTGCACGTTAAGTTTGATGTCGAGACTTGCATTCGTAGCGACTGTCATTCTGGCAACCGATTTTTTTCGTTATGACTTAGCGATCGTTACGTATCGATCGATACGTAGCGAATGTCGAGACTGCAGGCCCAGGGGGTCGAAATCTTGAAAAGGGTTATATCGGACCCACACCGACTAAAACCCTTCTCAAGTGGCCATCAGCTGTGTGTCTTAGGTGACTCCGGGATATATCCTTAGAACGCACCGGTGTCACTTAATGACCTGCGCCCTCTTCTTGGGATCCGGGTTCAGCTTTGGAGCTTGATGCTCTCACAGAAAGAGACTATGATCTCCATCAATACAGAAAATTAAAGAAGTATCCTTCCAAACTTCCTCGTGTAGGATGTGACTTACCTATGCTGCCTGGGACGGATCTCTGTCGATCTGTGCGTCTGGGAATCTGTACTCGGATGGCCAGTCAGTGAGTGCCGTAGTCGTCCCATCGCGTTTTACTTCACGCGACGGTTTAATTATCATCGTAGACCATATGGCTGCTTAACATCAGGCAGGATGGTGGTCAAACGCGTGCTCATAGTGTTAAAAAAAAAATAACTCACCGAAACAACCATGTGTGGTAAACGTCATCCAGCCCCCCTAGCACAGCACTCCAAGAAATAAGTGACAAGACATAATATAACGCGCTGCTATATGTTGAAACTAGCTGAGTCGCACAAAGCGTGACATAACCGCCAATCAGAGCGCTTCTCTCGCTTCTCGTTCTATGTCATATCGTTCTTGAGGCGCGTGTTAGGCCTGCTGTACATGATTGTCCATCGTCGGTTCCAGGGGTCAAATTGATTGGAACCGACGACACGATGCTGGCCTGCCCTGGCATTCTCCATTCCACCATTCACCGCGCGTCCGCCGCTCTGACTAGGCTGAACCTACACGACCTATTTTTGTCAGATCGTTTTTAACCACTCGTGAGTCCACTCGTGAACACGACGCATGCTGCAACTGCGTCGAAACTCGAAACGTCAAATAAAATAATAAAGGTAAGCTCGAGCTTGTCTCTGATTACATTCGCGCGGTGAATATTGAGTTAATACATACTGTTTGAAGGAAGACGTAGTGACCAAGATTGAAAAGGGCATGCTTCGGTGGTTTGGGCATATAGAGAATGGATGAAAGGCGATTGACGAAAGAGATTTATATGGGTG
>SJJU01042709.1:0-11852 GCA_012932125.1 Conopomorpha cramerella | reverse complement strand
AAAATATCCCTTTAACCTGAAGGCTAATAATTGTCTCTGTAGGTACTACTGGGTCCCGGTCCTACGGACTAAATACACTCAACAGTAACAGTAGACCTGTGACTTCGGCTTAAACAGGTATTTCTGGTTCATTCCTGTAGAACGATTGTGTCGGACTGACGAAACTTCACGTTGACCCATAGAAGAAATCCGCAAGCAGAGTGTCAAACAAGTGAAAGAGATTAACCGTTGTTGAAATTGATTGAAAGAAATTAACGTACCGTGGTCCATGGTATGTTTGGTAATACTGTTATCGCTGTGTGAAGGGTATAGCGCTCTTATCTCGCAATCTTAAATAAGATCTGGACTATGTAGATTTTATTATGGCTTCGAAATACAGTCGAAAGAACGTACATCTCAACCAATTACTTACCTTGTTTTTGGGTTTCATTAATTTAAAGTGCGAACAAAAAGTTGGTGTCTATCGTCGCAAATGTCCAATAGTTGAACATTACCTTCAAATAGGTACCAATACCTATCTCTATAAGTAACCGAACTTGACAATATGCTCTCCAAGTAGGTACCGATAAAACGTGTAGGTACTTGGTGATGCATTTTTACTTGCACGTTAATGCCCAATATAATGCCCAATGACCGATCTACATATTGATCTATTGAACACAAGAGTAGATAGAACTTGGAGCGTATTGCGTTTGCATTACGAGCGGTTTCGTCTGTGAATCCCACTCTTCATTTTATGGCAAACTTAATAAAGAGGAATTGTCTAGAAAAAACAATTTGTGAAAGATAGTTGAAAACGAAATAGATGCAACTACTTCGCCTTGGGTCTCGTTTACCCTCTTTTGTTGATTTTTTTTAAGATAACTCCTCATTTCTTTTTGACTGTTGTCAATCAAACAGGCACAGTGTTGTTTGTTACGTGACTAAATTCAATTAGAACAGGATCATTTCTTCCCAACTCGAAATACTATTACCACGTTGTTAGATTTGTTATGGGAAATTTTCAAACTCAAAAAACTTCTTATCTAGTTGTTGCTAGTAGATATCCAGGGTGACTTCTGTTAAGTTATTGGTTAAGTTATTTAAACTTCAGACACTTTTGTATGTAACATGTAAACAAATAATATAAACAATGACTGTCACCTTCAATACTGACAGCTAGAAGTTAATCATTTCGATGACACTTATCCCGCCTAATACAGCTAGCGCCATCTGTCACAACTAAGAGAAACAAGGGCCTTGAAAATGATTTGTAAGGTCAAGTTAAAGTATTTTGTTATTGCTTGGTTGGTGCGTAGCAGTTTTAATACAGACAATGCATAATAATTAAATTACATTAATACGATCACGGGCGGTACCTTTTGAAGCTTCAACTATTATTATATTATGAATACAATGATTATAATACACAATAGCTATATTTCAAAGTCCGTTTTTTGCTCAGGAGGTAAACATGAAAACGTCAAACAGGGATGGTTTTTGTCAGAATATAATCATCCTGAACGCGAAGTTACTGTCGTTTCGTTTTCCACTAAGATTTTTACAGTACAACGGGGAATTTAAAGTTATAGAAGTAGAGTCTTTAGTGAATCAGTTAGCATCAATAGTTGACTATTTCGTCGTTGAACTTAAATAGGTAGTGTTATTGAATTGTACTCTGTTCATAAATATATTAATAGAACTTTCATAAGCTAAAGTCAGATTTAATTTTCATTAAATTTATTTCATGAATTGAAACGTTAACGTAAGAAAATGGCGATAAATCCGTTCTTGTCATTTTTACTGTGATGCTTGCGTATCGGTGTACGAAAAAATAGTGTTTTACTGCTATAAAATGGCTGATACCGGTTTACGTATGAACTTTGCTGCTCTCAAAAGAGCGGACCCATACGCAAAAGAAATAATCGACAGTGCTACACATGTCGCATTGTACACCTTTGAAGAAAACGAATGGGAGAAAACGAACATCGAGGGAGCTTTGTTTGTGTATAGTAGAAACGGTGAACCATACCACAGTTTGGTAATTATGAATAGATTGAACACGAGTAATCTTATAGAGCCAGTTTCCAAAGGTTTGGAGCTGCAATTGAAGGAGCCGTTCCTGTTATACCGAAACGCAAAGTGCCGGATCTACGGCATATGGTTTTACGACAAAGAAGAATGCATAAGAGTTGCAACGAAGTTGACATCACTTGTGAAGGAATCTAGTAAGCCTAACTCTGAGAATGTTCCTCAAACTCCAGTGTACAGTGCTCCCGCCACTTCCAGTGGAGGTGTGGACATTTTTAGTATGCTTAGCAAAGCTCAGGACGACTATAACACAAACAAAGGAGTTGTTAAGCCGGATCCAAACCAACCTAGAGCGCCGGATATGACTTCACAAAGTGTCATGGATTTCTTTGCAAAAGCTGGCAGTGGCGCCGCTGCTCAGATGCCAGCTGTGTCATCTCTGCCGTCACCTGGGATATTTGGCCCTCGGCCAGCAGAGACATGTGAAGGTCCAATGTTACTCCACAGGCTAATGAGTAACCCGGCGCACTCTGTGGAACATATAGAGAAACAACAAAGGTCTGTGACCCCACAGGAGACCCAATCGTCCAATGGTAACATCTCACTAGAATCTACAATGCGTAATAGTGGTTTTCCAATCAAATCAACACCTGTTGGGAAAACAAATCAAACCAATCAGAGGGTGCCATCAGCTATCAAAAAAGGCTCTCAGCCATTTGGTGATGGGATCGATACAAATGGACCAATACACTTGGAGAATGAGCTTAATTATATGCATATTTCATCGCCGAAACCAACTTCCCCGTTGTCAGCGTATCTGAATCAATCCCAAGAATTGAATCATTCTGTGAGTATTATTAATAAACTACTGTAATGTCAATATTTAAATACAAGTTTATTTGCAGTACCTTGTGGAATGTGTGTATTGTCTGATGGCTTAGTGGCAACAAAAATGTCCCTAATTTGTGAGATTGTCTTGTATGTCTACAAACATTCTGTCGAATTATTTGAAATTGGATAAGCCCTCATTTACATCTATGATGTAATAAAATTGATCTGTTTAATGTTTCAGAAGCCAGCTCTAATGCCACCAACTATGTTTGCCACTACTGCATGTGCTGAAGTACCTCATGCACAATCTCCGCCGGAGCCTTTGACTAGGAATCAACTTCTTCAAGCTTTCAATTATCTTCTAAAACACGATGCCGACTTCGTAAATAAGCTACACGAGGCTTACGTGAAATCATTCTCAGAAAAGCCATTTGTATCGTAAGTGTTACAGCTTAGCAGGCAAAATATTGTATGTACAGTAATTTCAAGAATAAATCTCTTCTAAAAAATGATGTATGCGTAGACCCCATAGTTTTATAGTAGAAAGAAGACAAAAGTATTTGGAAAATTTGTTTGGACATATTTTTAATAAGTTTTAAACATTTGACTATGTCATGTAACCTGTACAGACAGAACAATCTTTGGCTATTGATTGTTTGAAAACGTTTGACGAATTCTCTGGGAAAAAAATAAATAAGAAACAATTTGTGATAACTCAGGTTGATTTTAAGACTTAATGCAAAATCCAACTTATTTGGAAATGAAAATGTAGATCTTGCATTATTATTATGTACTTTAGTTTCTCTAAGTTTTTTTTTTGTTCATTGCAATGTGATATTATGGTAATTTGAAAGAATTTAAAATATGAACGACACAATATTTTGTAGACCTCAAAGAGGTTGATTAACTTAGGAGCTTGACATGAAAAATTTTGTTCGGTTCCATTTGCAATGAACACGGAGGGTTTTAAGTAACTAATTTGGATGTTCCGACATTTATTGTTTTACAATTTACCTTATAAGGACTGCATAAATTTGCTACTTGTATTTACCAGATTACTTATTGATTTCTTGCTTATTTTGATTAGGGTACTATTATCACTTGAATATAATGAAAAAAAAAAATGCAATTTGACACAATTTAAATATTGTATAAACTTTGTATAGGTATTATTTTATGTATATACACTTACATTCTTGAAATATAGTGGGATGATGAGAAATTTTTTCTTTTTTGTTATTATGTAGGTACATTTATTTACTGATTATTTCTGAATTTATTCTTATGTTACACTAGTATGGACTTCCAGAGCTTTAGTTATCATTTATTTTTGTATATTGAAAAATCAAAAATAGCATAATCTTTGTCTCTTTCTTCAGAGAATATGTTGTTAAGTTGAAACGCATAATTTCAAGTCTCGATGATTGAATAGCAGATTAATAAAAAAATCTTAAAATATTTTGTAGTCAGTGTATATTTTTCATTATAGTCAAGGGATAATCAGTTAACTAATAGGTATTTACCTTGTTAAGAGTACTATGTTTGAAGTACTGTCAGTACCACTTTCTTTATAAGTTGGTTTTGTTTCCTATATTTCTGTTATTAGCATCATTTTTCAATATGAAAGAGTCCTTATGAGCCATGCAACCATCGGCTGCAATTTCTTTTTTTCACTTAAATAACTGGCTCTTTAAATTATGGCTTTCATGTCTATTTATTACCAATTTTTTTTGTCATCTATTAATTACTTTACGTAACAAGAGATCTATGACCCAAACATAAAAAATACAATACATTAAAATCGCAGCGTCTCATGACACTTTCACAAGCGTAAAAAGAGAATTATTAGGATGTAATCAATTATTTATAAATCATACGCAATTCATGTTTTGAAAATTTATCGTTTCCTGTAATTTATTTTGACAATATTGTACCTACACCAGTGCAAATGACATATTAAGTACCTATGTATAGATAGCCATATGTAAACTATGTTCGTGGGTACTTACCTACATTTCATTAGTACCTAGAATGTACCTCAGACTCTTAACACCTGTAGCTCTAGCACGCGCGTCAAGAAAGACACGATATAGAACAAAATACGCGCTTGTGATTGGCTGCTATGTCACACATCGTTCGACTCAGCTTGTTTCCACCAATCGCAGTGATCTTGTCATTTTTGTCTTTGAGCCATTTGCTAGGAGGGCTGATCGTAATTATAATGGGAATAATATTGTACAATTTCCCGTGCCCCATAGTCACCTGAGCGCTCTTGCTTGTCTCGAAGCGCCAGGCTTGATGGACACTCTGTTTGCATTGACCGTGTCAGAATACTCTAACCAATTAGAAAAATTCCCGCGCTTACGCTATTGGTGTTTTCTCGAGCAACCTATTCTGACACACACACGCAAAAGAAAGAGACAGCGCTACGAGACAAGTCTTCGCGCGTGGAAACAAACGCACAGGGTGGACATTTGAAAAAAAAAAAGCGACTTTTTAATTGTAATACGGGCTTCGATACTCGTACTTAAGCGCATCTTCTGATAATATATCCATGAAGTTTGTTACCATACATTTCCACCGGCCAAACATACACAAGAAACTTGTTTGACACATCGCATAGTTAGAACGAAAAGGACCTAATACGAAACATGCCGATTTTGTAATTTAAGTTTTGTATCTTTTTTTGTTAAGGTTCACTTTCATAAAATGACATATTTTGTTTTGTGTCACTTTTGTTCTAACTGTGCGACATATCCATGTTCGCTGGTTAGGTCGTATTTCACAGAACCAATGACCAGATCACTAGACCCATGTCACACATGTTTTGTTGTGCTTGTTTCACCGGTGAAACGCGTGGTTTAGAATGTACGATTGGAAACCTTTTGACGGTAGAAAATACGAAGTGGGCCGGAATAGTTCCTCTTGTACCCTCAAATGCACATACAATCTACCCCGGTTAGTGGTTTTGTGTTCATTTGAATCAATGTGATAATGTTCATATTCCAATTATACCTACTTAAATGTATACATTATATATAATAAGGGGGTGCATTTCGCAACTGACGACAAAAAACGAGTATACCAGGGTACTAGTGGAACGTGGAATTAAACGAGTGTGTCAAGAATAGGGGTATTTCATTTGACGTTTTTTTGTGATTAGAACTGTCATTACTGTAATACATTCCCAACAAAGTTTGACAGTAATGACAGTTCTTCTCCGAAAATCTGTCAGAAAAACGTCAAAGAAAATTCCCTATAATTTGTTTGAATGTACCTGTTGTATATTTGATTTTAGCTGAAGTATGTTCTAAGTGTTAACGAATTGTACCTTACGTTATTGTTTTAAAAGGCATGTTTCCTGTAAATTATTTCCGAATTATGGATTTTCTCTGCATAAATAAATCGGGCTTACTTTCCCTAGTGATTTTTGGGCTGTATTTTAGTAGGTTGTTAAAGTGTGTAGTTAAAATATATATTTTTACTACTATACCATCCACGATTCAGTGTCAATTGCTAACAATCCTTAAAAGTAAATGTTTAATTTCTGTCACATATCAGTTAGGTATCATATTAATTATTGTTACTCAGACAAATTCACATTATAGAATAAAATAGGGTTTTTTTTTGTTCATGAAGTTGTAATTTGTTAATTTCTGATTGGTGTTTTAAAAAATATATTAAAATGTAATAACGTTTGCAACTCGGTAAGGAATTGCTGGCTACAGTTTGATTTGCTTCAAAATTAAAAGGTTCATGATACACACATGTTTTTTAATGCCTTCAATGGGGAATGTTCAGGGCCCTTGTTTCTCTTAGTTATGACAGATGGCGCTAGCTGTATTAGGGGGGATAAATGTCAACGTAATTACTAACTTCAAGCAGTTAGAATCCTCCCATTGCGTTTTTACAATAGGACAACCAGGAGAACGGCAAAACGTCATCCATACTAGGTGGATTTACCATTTACGCGAACGAAACGGTTTCGATTTTCAGAACATAATGACTCATTAATTTATCACCTTCCACAGATTAAGTAAGTCTAGTACTTCTAGTAGTCTATCGGATAAAATGGGGTGAATGAGTTCTAAAAAATCAATCTGTCAAAAATGGTGGGAAACGAAAGATATTCAAGTACTTTTTTATGATTGTTCATCGCTTCGGGCTCGCTTCTTTGTTGATTTTTTTTTGGTTTATCTAAACAACGCAAAAATGACATAACATACAGCACTCATGTGTTGAATAAGGAAACAATATCGGCACCAGATGAAGAAAATCATCATCATCATCAGCCCATATTTGTCCACTGCTGGACATAGGCCTCTTCAATTGCATGATGAAGAAAATACTAAAGTAATATAATAGTGTCCCTTAGTGAAGTCGCAGCTTGGGGCGAGGCCAATCTGGTCAATGCGCTTAAGACCTAGGCGTGTCTTATCAGCAAAAAGGAGCCCATTCAATATGGCTCCCACTTTCCAGGATGTACCGTGTATGAAATACTGCTCTCATCTTTGGGATGGATCAGCATGATGGTGGTCAAACGCTTTTTCATTGCGTTTAAAAGAATCTTTCAGAAATTTTTCGATTGAGCCATTATTTCCCTATTTACCCAGCAGTTTCGATTCACCCCATTTAACGATACTAATAGGTCCATTTTATATGCCCTTAACAATCAGTAGATACAGAGATCTAGATTTTGTGGTCTGGCAGAGCGAAGCACTTCCGGCGCCTTTCGACTTGCAAGCGCGTAGAACTTTTAGTCTGTCTCTTTCCCACCAAACTGTATGGAATGAGAGGTTTTCTGATAGCTTTAAAATGTCAAAAGTAGTTCCAAAACATCTCACAGATGGCGCTAATCGGACATGATCTCAAGGAGAAACTCATTTTAGAATTGTCAACAAAAAATAAAAATATGAAATGACAACCCTGTCTAGGTAGTGCCATCTATTGACATTTTTTAGAACTGTAATAACCCACGTGTCAGAAAACTTCCCATTCGATGTACTTCTGAATCCAAACTGTCACTTTTACTACCAGTTTGACAGTGTGGATCGCCCATTTTATCAATACGCATTAATGGTCTTACGTTGTCACTATGATTAAGCGTTTGTTCACCATCCTGCGACTTTGCCTAATTTCTTAGAGTATCAAAAATCCGTTGCAGTCTCCAGAAGGCTTTTCAAAAAGAAAAAAGTTATTGGGTGGAAAAACTTCTGTTCTACCCTATCTCCCTTTTCCCCTGCATCCCTGGTCTGGAAACAGTTAAACAGGTATAGGCGAGGTTGCTCGGCTCAAAACAATCCGGCTATTTCTAAAGAAGTTGCGGTAAGGTTCTTTGAAAAGCTAGCTCCTCCTTCGGTTCCTCATCATACAGATTTCCCTCCTTCAGGCTGTTTCTCGCTTTCTCCTTCATCCCTCCACCCTCTGGAAGCTGAGTTCACCCTTCATGAACTAAAATCTATATTTACTTACGTGAGAGACTCCTCGCCTGGTATTGACGGTTTCCCGTATTCTTTCTTCAGCAAATCTAATGAAAATTCACAATCTTACATACCTCCTAAGCATTTTAAATAGTTGTTTTAAAACTGGATTTACCCCGGAACATTGGAAGTCGCAAATTATCATCCCTATCCTAAAACCTGGTAAATCTTCTGACGATCCCAACCATTACCGCCCCATTGCTTTATCCTCCGTTATAGCAAAACTTTTAGAACACCTTATCAAAAATCGCCTAGAATGGTTTGTGGAAAAAAACAACATCCTGGCTAAATCGCAATTCGGGTTTCGCAAAGGATTTAGCACCATGGACAGCTTAAGCATATTCCTAACTGATGTCCGCTTAGCCTTCAGCAGGAATTCTTCTGTGCTTGCTGTGTTTTTAGACATTTCATCTGCTTATGACTGCGTAATGCTTCCCATGCTCAGCCGTAAATTACTTCAATTAAACATCCCCGGTAGACTGGTCCACTATATTTCCAATCTACTAATGGGGAGGTCCCTTCACCTTCGCGCCCTGGATAACTCTATCCCTCCCAGGTGCACGTGGAGAGGTCTCCCCCAGGGCTCAGTTTTGAGCCCAATTCTGTATAGTTTATACACCAGTGACCTTCACACCTCTCTTAATGATGATTGTAAGATCTTGCAGTATGCAGATGACATCGCTTTGTACATAGACGGTCGCTGTATTGAGGATTTGTCTGAGTCAATGCAAGTTTCTCTCAATTCCCTAAACGATTGGTTGCTAATCCACGGCCTTGAGTTTATCTGCTGCTAAAAGCTCTTCAGTTGTTTTCTCTCGTAAACGTTCTATCCCTTTTGCCCAAATCAAAATAAACAACGAGCCTATTGCATCTCTCGATAATGTGAAATTTCTTGGCGTCTATTTGGATTCAAAATTAACTGGTAATATACATTTGGAATACGTTTATAAAAAATCCTTTAAAAATTTAAACATTTTAAAAACCCTTGCCGGTGTTTGGTGGGGCGCCCACCCGTACACTTTAAAGTTAATTTATAACGCATTGATTCGCAGCGTGATGGACTACGGCTCTTTTATATTGGAACCCTGTAGTACACTTTCCCTGAAGAAATTGGAAAAGATACAATCTATTTCAATGCGTATTATTACGGGTTGTATGAAAAGCTCCCCTATCAATGCTCTTCAGGTGGAGTGTGTTGAGCCCCCTATGGCCCTTCGCCGCCAGTACCTATCGGACCGTTTCATTTATAAAGCTTTCACTCGCGCCCATCATCCTTTATTTGAGAAATTGTCTTCTCTTAATAGTCTGTCCCGTAGAAGCACATATTGGCGCTGTAAAGATATTCCCCCAATTTTAAAGAGTTATCGCAAACTAGGAGAAGTAGAAAATGATGCCCCTATTGTTCGTGGAGACAATCTTCCCATATTCGAGTATTCTTTTGAAACCTTACTATTTTCCCCACGTACTTATTGTGGCATAGGTATAGAGAAAAACTCCCCTTCAGCAAATGCAGAATTCAATGCTCTCCTATCCAATAGGTGGCCTGATTGGCACCATTTTTATACGGATGCATCTAAATGTTCTGAAGTTTCTAATGTTGGAGCTGCTATACATTTTCCCAAATCTAATATTGACATCAAACTTGTTCTCCCTCCAGAAACCTCAATTTTCACTGCAGAAGCTACAGCTATTTTAGAATCGTGCCTCTTTATAGAATGCCATGACCATATTCATAAGGCCGTTATCTTCACGGATTCACTAAGTAGCATTGCAGCAATAGATCAGTTCCCTTTTAAAAGCAAACTTCAAAGCCGAGTGGTTTTCGATATTAGAGACTGTCTACTTAGGTGCTCCAGAAAGCAAAAATCTGTTGAAATAGCCTGGATCCCGGGTCACTCGGGTATAATGGGCAACGAGCGTGCTGATTGTCTGGCTAAGTCTGCTCCAGAGGATCCAATTAGCAACCGTAATTACTTTAAGACCCAGTGTTATGATTTGCTCTCCCTTCCACAAAAGGATCTATTTTCCATCTGGCATACTGAATGGCACCATTCTAGCCAGACAAAAGCCCGTTGGTATGCGTCTATTCAACCCTGTATTCCTCACAAACCGTGGTTCTTTAAATTTAAGAAAATTCCTAAGACTTTGTCGTCTATTTTAATCAGAATGCGACTGGGTCATTGCTGTTCCCCAGTGTTTTTAGCCAAGTTAAGGATACGCGACAATGCCGTTTGTGAATGTGGTCTAGACGAGGGTGATCTTAACCACATGTTCTTTAATTGTCCATTATTTGGTGTAGACGCTCTATATCCTTTCCTAATTAAATGTAAGGCTCCCCTTCCTGCGAATATTTCCTTTCTTTTATCTTCGTTCCATGATCCCGACGTTATCTTCTCCCTGTGTAAATTTATTTCTTCCAACAAAATAAAATTATAATTTCCCATCTTGCTTGACAATATGTTGCTATGGCTTTGTTTCCTATTCATGATTTTGATCATTCTATTTAGTATTTCTAATTATTTTTCAGATACTCCATCGTCTTTGCAGAACTCCAGTAGGCTTTTGTCATAATAATTTCTGTAACTGGTTCTTTCACACACGACACTGGCAACAATTATTGGCACAAGCTAGTAGATTGCCATTTAAAAAAAAAGTGAAAGTTAAAGTCACCATCCTGCCTGATGTTAAGCAGCGATGGAACTAGTTTTGCTTGATCCAAAACATTACCATTTCAGTTCATTTTCATTCCATTGTCACAAGTTCAGGCGTACGAAGAGCCACCTGCATTCAGCTTCGCGTTTTCTTGTCTATTAGCGTACACAGTCTAGGTACACACAGCCACACTACTGACCTACCATCATATCCAGCTCTATAGCTTCCCCAGAATATAAGAGAGAGCTAAAAAGCAAAATAGTACCTACCCAGTTAGTTTGTGTCCCTCAAACCATATTGCTCGTTAGATCATTTTTTAATGAAACGTGCACAGACATTATTACTCAATATTGTTCACGTCGTCAAACGTCGAGTAAAATAACAAAGGTAAGCTCGAGCTTGTCTTTGGTTATATTCGCGCCTATACACCCGGTGAACAAATATTGAGTCATATTGCTCGTATTTTAAAACTGCATGAAATCAAATTTTGAAAATGCCAAAAAATTGTGTCATGGGCCAGATAACTATAATTAGGGCTTCGAGTCTCAAGCCATAATCCTCAATAAACTATAGCTATAACTTCGCCGTTATGCCGTGTGGTGACGGCGAATAGAATATATCGCACAGTTAGAGAAAAGTGACACAAAATAAAATGTGTAATTTTATGAAATTGAACCTTAACATAAACGATACAAAACTTAAATTACAAAATCGGCATGTTTCGTATTGGGTCCTTTTTATTCTAACTATGCGATATGTGTCACTATCCCAGCCCAACTTATCCCGTCGTGGAGGCGACCGAGGGAACTCTCCAGAGGACGGGCAGCAGCGCTCTCTGTGAGTTAAACCACAACACCACTGCGATCGCCAACCCGCCTG
>SJJU01042658.1:0-12638 GCA_012932125.1 Conopomorpha cramerella | reverse complement strand
AATTCCCCATGCCTGTATCAATTGACTTATCACCACATTTTGAATAAATTATGAATGAATTCAGTTTTTGTAAAATATATTCTTAATTGCAATATTCTAAAATGTACTTGATTCTTAGACACTTGATGTGTGTGTATAGTGTCCTAGAAGCTCAGAGACATCATGTATCCAAATGTTCTGTCTACCTCACAAGGGATATGTACGTTAGTTTACGAGTTCAGGCTCCAATCTTCGCATACAAATCTTTTTTAATATTCAAGACTTACTATGTAACGGAAAGTTATTTTATTTATGTTTAGTTCTGTAAATATATTTCCTTTACAGAAATATTTGTTTGACTAAAGTACCTTTGAATAATGCGTGTAAAGAAACGTCACTGTAATTCAAATTTGGCGCGCAATTCAGTATAATCCGTGATTGGTCTAAAAAATAAAATGGCTGATGCTTCGCTGTGATTGGTTTAGTTTTGAATATAGTTACCAATAGCATCCCGCTCTATTCACATCCGCTAACCAATGGTTGGTTCGATTTCGCGACGCTAACAAAAGGAAGCGGCACTGCTGCCATCTTTGACGTCCGTTGATTAGAGTTGATTTGGCGCTTTTCCTGTGTAGTTGCTCGATCTTGTAGTGAGGTGTTTGTGTTACACGTTTCAAAATGGTGAGTTTTTGCAAGATTTTGTGGAAATTAATGTGCTTCGGTCAATTTTCGTGGTGTGTATACGTATCTCGCGGTGAATGTAAGCTACTGGCGAAGTTTCAATCCCGTATGATGAAAATTAATACGTTTTTTCGTGATTTTTAGGCTGGCGGTAAAGCAGGTAAAGATTCTGGCAAAGCCAAGGCGAAAGCAGTCTCCAGGTCAGCAAGGGCAGGCCTTCAGGTGTGTATTCATTGATTAATTTATTATTTTTAGATTTATCAAAATGGAAAATCCATTTATATTTCAGTAAATCCTAACATAATTTTATAAAATAATACGTATGACTCGCGTCATTATGGCGGCGGGCGGGTAAACGAAATTTGTAAGAAATCAATACAATGTTTACATTTTTGCTTATAGTTCCCAGTGGGCAGAATTCACAGACATCTGAAAAACAGAACAACAAGCCATGGCCGTGTTGGTGCAACAGCTGCCGTTTATTCTGCGGCTATTCTTGAATATCTTACCGCGGAGGTAAGTAAAACGACGCTTTCAATATGGCGGCTGCGTCCAACCAACGCGCAATTTGAAGTAACTTTGTGAACTATTATGAAATAATAATGCCGTCACTGAACGCTTGTGGTAATTTTCTCCAAGTATTTTGTATTTTTCCTCCAGAGCCATTTTCTTGTTTACTATTTACAACAATATTTTGAATTTTCAAATTGGCGGGAAAATATTTTATTACCCTCAAAATTTTTATTTGTAAATAATCGGTATCCCTAGCTTATTAGGTCGTAAATAACATTCCACAAAGCCAAAACTTTTGCCTAACCGTGATTCCATTGCTCTATTATGCTTGTTATTTATTCTGTGATTTCTTTTGTAAGGTGTTGGAGTTGGCGGGAAATGCATCCAAAGATCTCAAGGTGAAGCGTATCACTCCTCGTCACTTGCAACTCGCCATCAGAGGAGACGAAGAACTGGACAGCCTGATCAAAGCCACTATTGCTGGTGGTGGTGTCATTCCTCATATACACAAGTCGCTCATCGGCAAGAAGGGCGGCCCTGGCGCGCCAGTCTAAATGTTTAGGTAAACATCTTTTTTCCTACTAAACATCCTGAATAATCCTGATAGATTCTAGATGCAACCATAGCAAAAATCTTAACTTGCACGTATGCTTGCTCCCTAACTACCAGTGAATATAATATATTTTTGACCAATTTTCTTCAAAATTTACATAGTCTGGTTGGCTGTCCTAATTTGCCTAGTAGATACAGATTTCGGTAGATGCCTACTAGATTAGGTACCATTGAGGCACCCAACAAAAGACAATCAACATTTTATTGTTATCAAATAAACAAGTCACAGTCCATACTTACCTAGATAATACATAAACTGTCTGTCGATGAAACTTGTTTTGGTATTTCTTCTTATTTATTTTCTTCATTTCATTGTTATAAGTGCTATACTTATATACAGTACTGTAACGCGAAGCTTAATAAAAGTAATGTATAATTTGACAGGTTTGCATTTGATAATACAAAATGGGCATTTTTATCCAAACCTAGTATACCCAAGTGAAACTACTCAATTGTTACATTGAATTGTCTATTGTGCTAATAATATACTTACCGTTTTGTTTCAGAACCTTCACAATAAGACATTGCATTTCTCTCCGGACTATATTCTACTAGAAGGGCCGATTTATACATAATAATATAGTTGCACACAAGTTAAGTGAGTAAAGTGACTCCTGAATGATTGTCCGGACTCTTAGTTAAGTGTTAGATAGTAATATAGAATAAGCAGATTTGAATATGATTGATTGTATTAGAATTAAGTTTCAATTTCTCTCTCACTGATCGTGATTAGACAACTAAAATATTTTTGCATACTTCAATTTTTATTGTTGGAATATAGACTCATTGTTATAGACAGAGACAAATTAGGTTTGTCTATATGTGCATTAAAGTGTTTAAACATTGTAGTGTTTTGTATTTTTTTCTTTACATGGACATGGTTTTATTTTTAACGTAAAACATAGCAAGTTTGTTTGAATTTGTAAGTAATTTGGAATGATTGAACTGTTACGAGTTGTAAGAAAATAATGTATTTTGTTCTTAAAATATATGGAAAAAGATGGAATATGTTATTTTAATTTAATCTTCTATTGAGGAAGGAGGCACATTCAGAACTAGCGAGAACCGATTCTGGATTGAAATCCAATCAACTTGTTAAAGGAACATGACTACGAGAGAATTGCATGTATAGAGTTTATTTTAATTAATTGGGGTACAGGCAGGTATGCCTACTTATAATGGAGATATATAGATATCCAGGGGGAGTTCTGTCAGTTATATTTTAGTGCGTTTTTTATTATTTGGGCAGGTTATTTAGACCTGTGGTAGAGTGTTCTGTGGTTTAGACTTCAGACACTTGTAACATGTAGACAAACCATTAGTATTTCGTTCGACATATTGTCCCCTTAATACAACTAGCGCCATCTGTCATAACTAAGAGAAACAGGGGCCCTGAAAATTCCCCATTGGGAGTTCGAGACGTTATATGGTGGCGTGGAGCAATGGGTCTTAAAACTATACATTAGTGCTACTCAAGGTTCATATAGTGTAGGAAAACATGATAAAATCGGCATAATTAAGATGTATGGTCCCATATCCCATGTGTAATCCAAAGTACTATGATCTCTGAGCTAGTCAGTCAGTGGTATTAGTAAGGAAGTTACGTGGATGATAAAATCTTGCTTGTAACGAGGTGCCACCGACCATTCGAAAGCTAGGCAAAGACAACTTGTATAGAAGTAAGTGTCATCCGTAATGGATCATTCAGCCGCATATAGTATGTGAACCATGCAGAGATTTAGCAACAACACCTATAAATGTAGTAGAAAAATTATTATTATTTAAAAACATGCAGCAATCATTTTGAACAGTGCGCAATATGAACATATTAAACAGCCCGTGCGGACTTATGAATATTCTTCTACGCCATACCATTGACAAAAACTAAAACTAACTAGTGTCAATATTTTCAATCAATCTGTCAAAAATGGATTGATGCTGTTGGCTGCGTTTGCTTGCATTGCAATTCCCAATTTTGCTTTCACGAGATTGCTGGTTAATTTATATACTGAAAATCAGGTTTAGGTATACTTTTGTATTGTTATCTATGTTTACTCGGTGAACGTAAATTTCCTAACGCAAAAGTGTATTAACCAAAAGTGACTGATCGATATGAGTTCTCGTCACCGTGATCGAAGCCGTTCGCGGTCTAGGGACCGCGATCGCGATCGCCATAAGGAAAGGGACCGAGAAAAGACCAGGGACAGGGACAGGGATAAGGACCGTGATAGGGAGAAGGATAGGGACCGGGACCGGGACCGCGATAGGGATAGAGATAGGGACCGCGATCGAGACCGTGATCGTGATAGACATCGATCCAAAAGGTATGTTCTTTATTAAAGTTTTATCACACCTATTGTGAGTTATCACAGTATCTGTTTTATAAAAACTAACTTCCAGAGACAAGGATCGTGACCGAAGCAGGAGTCGCGATAGGGATCGGGACAGGGAAAGACACAAGGAGAAAAGAAGGAGCAGAAGCCGTTCTGGCAGCAGAAGTCGAAGCAATCGCAAGTCTAAAGACAGGTGATTCTTTGATATAAAAATTACTGGTGTTTAACTGCTCAAGCAGCAGGAGCGGAATATTTGAGCGCCGGGCTCCTTTAATCAGATTTCAAATAGGAGTCACATGTCACTTTCCAGGCTTGAAGGGTAAAGAACTAAGAAAACAACTATTTGTTTCATGTCAATTTAAGTAGTATCTGGCTTATTGCAGCTTTTTGGTTTGATGTGACTAAAACAAATGAAATGAATATGAAACAAACAATAGTTTTCTTTATGGCAATAGTTTTCTTTGTACAAGCTAAATAAATAAAAGTGGAAACTGAGAAGGTCCCAGCCAGAACAAGTCTTAATAACCTGATTTATTTAATCACAATCATCCTCAATTTACACAATTAAATCTAACAAGTGTGCTTATGTTTTGTAGGGATGGAACTATTGCACTTTTGGACCAGATGGTTGGTACAACCACTAAAGCAACTGCCCGAGCAGTCACGTCCAATGGCTCAGTGAATCCCGCCACTCACGCAGCTATTTTGGCTGCCGCTGCTGTAGCTCAGGTAAGTCTAAATGCCTCCAAATTCAAAAACATAAAACAAGTTAAGAACTTTGATTTACCTTCAGGTTAATAGGTACCTAATTAACAAGTGTGCTCCATCGTAGACCACATTGCTGCTTAACATCAAGCAAGGTGGTCATCAAAGACTTGGTTACTGTCTTTTAAAAAAAAAAACCTATGAAGCTTCTTCTAGCATAATCAAATTGACATTTCTATCTAATCAGTGTTATGATTGGTGAAACAGAATTAGGCCAATTCCAGCATGGTTCAGCATAATATAGTTGGGTAACTGCTGTAACAAGACATAGGTATTGCGCGGGGAGGTGGGGAGTGGGAAGGTTGTCGCAACCATTCGTGACTGACACCACCTCCTCGCTCCAAAAGTTGTGGCATACCAGCCATATAGAAGCAATTTTCTCGTATGGAGACTGCACAAAAGGAGTGTAGGACACCCTCACATAAGGTGGACTGACAATATGCCCAATTGGAGAGAACTATGTCCAGCACTGGACGAATATGGGCAGAAGATGATGACCAGTTCATCTATCAGGCCAGACGATAATTAAACATACTTATGAGTACTTATTACAGTAATAAATTTAATTTCAGCACAATGCTAATGAGAGACAGGTATTAATTAATTCATTGACTATGGCTTTCACTTACAATTTGATTTACACTATGGATTAAACCATTTATTAACAATTTAATACATATTTAAAATTTCTTTCTTTAGAAATACGTCAATTACATGGTAAATTAATTTAAAATACTATAATTATATGTGTAAGTACTTTCAACAATTTACCATTAAACCAAAGCCTGTCTATTTAATACAAAAGAAATTAAAAAGGTATTATAGTCTTTCTTTTTAATTAGTGCGTTATCTAAGTACTAGGTGTCTCCTTGATTTAATCTAATACAAAGTTAATAACTTTGAACAGCAATCATGAAAAAAAATTATGAAACATTTTCAATGGTTTTTTGGTGGCGTTCTCCATTGTATCTTATATGGGAGCCACACATGATCAGTAGCAGGCTGTAGACAAGCCCGAAAATCGTGATTGTTATTAAAATCATAATATTATGTCTATAGTATCATACTTTCTCGTGCTGATCGAACTAAATCTTTCCCGTTTAGAGTAAGCGTTACCCTGGGGCACGCAAAGTTGCCAAATATAATGTAAAATGCGTAGAATAACTAAGTAGTTAGTTAGTTTAGGCATTTTCTACAACTTGGCAACCAGCGTGTCTATTTTGTACTATGTCACTCGTGGCCTCGTTTAAGTGTTTTTGGAAACAGATATATGGTTATATTATGTCTTACCGAATTTACGATATGTAGTTGTAGTCTAGCCGTGTGGTGACGGCGAATAGAATACATGTGTCACCACCCCAGCCCAACTTTTCCCGTCATGGGGGTCTTAAGAGGCGACCGAGGGAGCTCTCCAGAGAACGGGCAGCAGCGCTCTCTGTGAGTTAAACCACAACACCACTGCGATCGCCAACCCGCCTGCCAAGCGTGGCGATTACTGACATTTCACCCCAAATGACTGATCTCATTGGGGGAGGCCCTCGTCCAGCAGTGGACGTTATGTGGCTGATGATGATGATGATGATGAGTTGTAGTCTAATGCGCCTTGTGACGTTGAAAGACGTTGTGCCATTTGTTAGGTGTTTCAGAGCATAATATCAGGGATAATCCCATCACCACCCGCGCCCTGCCTGCCTCTCTCTGTACGGGCCATTCTCTGGAGACGTGCGCGTCTACTTGCGCCTACCTCTTTTCAACGCACAAATTATCTTTGTCCATCCCTGTTTTGTTGCCAACTGTCCCCCTTCTTGGTCATGACGACCACATTACGGAGTGTTTCAGAGCATAAAAATGGGCCGAGTGAGTAGAGGTCGCCCCAGAAGGACATATACAGACCAGATTGGTGATGTCCTGGCCGAAAGTGGCGTGAAAAGTACTCGAAACCGAAGGTCATGTATGAAAAGATGTATGAATTTAGATGAAGCGAAAGGGGTATGTCAGGACCGTGACAAATGGAGATCTGTAGTCTTTGCCTACCCCTCTGGGAGACAGGCGTGAAGTGTATGTATGTAAATTATCTTTGTCCATCCCTGCAGGCCTAGCACGCGCCTCAAGAAAGACATGACATAGAACAAATTCGCGCTCTGAGTGGCTGCTACGTCACGCTTCGTGCGACTCAGCTTGTTTCAACAAATCGCAGCGGGTTATATGTCTTGTCACTTATTTCTTGGAACACTGTGCTAGGGGGGCTGTTTTGTTGCCAACTGTCCCCCTTCTGGGGCATGGCGACCACATTACGGAGTGTTTCAGAGCATAGAAATGGGCCGAGCGAGTAGAGGTCGCCCCAGAAGGACATTTATACAGACCAGATTGGTGATGTCCTGGCCGAAGGTGGCGTGAAAAGTACTCGAAACCGAAGGTCATGTTTGAAAAGATGTATGAATGTAGATGAAGCGAAAGGGGTATGTCAGGACCGTGACAAATGGAGATCTGTAGTCTTTGCCTACCCCTCTGGGAGACAGGCGTGAAGTGTATGTATGTAAATTATCTTTGTCCACCCCTGCAGGCCTAGCACGCGCCTCAAGAAAGACATGACATAGAACAAATTGGCTGCTATGTCACGCTTCGTGCGACTCAGCTTGTTTCAACAAATCGCAGCGGGTTATATGTCTTGTCACTTATTTCTTGGAACACTGTGCTAGGGGAGCTGTTTTGTTGCCATGTCCCCCTTTTGGGGCATGACGACCACATTACGAAGAGTTTCAGAGCATAGAGAAACTAACACTTTGATATCCCGTGCGTCAGTCGTTCGTGGCCCAGCACCGTCTGTCGGCGCCGGTGCAGCCGGCCGCGGCCGCCGCCGCCGCGCTGTCCGCCGCCGCCGCCATCCCGCCGCCCACCTCCGTGCAGCAGCGGCTCGAGCAGATGCAGGCGCGCGACTCCCGCTTCAGGGACAAGCGGCACGATGACTACCATCCCGACGACGACAAGGACGACGGCCAGGGTTTGTGACGGTTCATTATACAACATAGGAGAGGCTGAGATTGCTACAGCCTCCATTATCACGCTTTTGACTTAATATGAGAGAGCGTCTGTGGTCCAGTTGGTCGGACACTTGACTTGTAACCGGGAGGTCCCGGGTTCGAGTCCGGCTACTGGACGTGTACCAATGGGACTCTTTTTCAGAGCCTATGTACGCACGCAACGCTCGTACGGTGAAGGACAACATCGTGATGAAACCCGCACACCACAAGGTGTGTGAACCTATAACGGCGATGGGCTCACCCCCTGTCACGTTGGGTTAAATACGCTTGGAGAACCGTGGGTACTTGCTTTAGCAAGTGCCTCTGCCTACCCCTCTTTGGGATTAAAGGCGTGAAGTGTTTTTTTTTTTTTTGACTTAATATGCCTTTCGCCCATCGTTCATACAAACACTACATTCCCGGGTTTGGCCAAACCGATGATTGGCTCGTTTGTCATTAATTCACGCCCCCACGAGCAGCGTGATGCTTGAACTAGGATATGTATTGTGTAAAACAGTTTCGCAGTCATGCATTTGTTTTTTGTTTTTTTTTTGACTTAATATGCCTTTCGCCCATCGTTCATACAAACACTACATTCCCGGGTTTGGCCAAACCGATGATTGGCTCGGTTGTCATTAATTCACGCCCCCACGAGCAGCGTGATGCTTGAACTAGGATATGTATTGTGTAAAACAGTTTCGCAGTCATGCGGTGATGCTTTATGCTTTCGCCTTATACACTGTCATGCATACTCGTGGGATTAGAGTAGGTCAATGCATGGACTCATGAGGCTGCTCCTACACACCTGGCAATATCTTTCGTTTATAACTTTACATCCATGTTCTCCATAAAAGGAGAGTTTGAAATACCCTTTTAATTCAGACTCACTCTGTACACCCAAACACCAAAGTCTTAGTAACTACTTCTTTATCCCTAGCGTATGAAAGTTATTGTGAACATTGAGGTATTTTAAAACTCATTTTCCTTTATTTTTCCATTGAGGTCAATTTTACTTTCAATGGCTCTTGTGGTGTGTGTAGACCACTAGTATGTGTAGTCACTACTAGTTTCTTTGTCGATTGTCAATCAGATGCTTACAGCTTAATTCGACGTGACACTTCTTTAATATTGATTGAAGTTGTTACAACGAATTTCGGTGAAAAAGGTTTGATTGATGATCGGCATAGAACACCGTAGCGTCACCTTTTGAGAAAATCGCTAACTAGAAGTGATACAATTACAAATTATAAAGCAACTAATAGTGCAAAATTAGGGAGGAAGAAATCACGGGCCAGAAGATCCGCTGTATTAGTCGAGATGCGTAAACGCAATGGGAACTTTCAGGGCCCCTGTTTCTCAGACACAGACAGGTGACGCTAGTTGTATTAGGGGGACTAATGTCAACGAAATTACTAACTACAAGCAGTCCGTATTGAAGGCGACAATATTTTTTTTTTATTGTTTGTCTACATGTTACAAAAGTGTCTGAAGTCTGTTAAATAACTCGTGTCATAATAAAATATGTGTGTTGTGCAGGTCCCCCGGGCGAGACGGCGGCGGAGCGGCGCGCGCGGCGGCGGCGGTCGCGCTGGCAGGGCTCGGAGCACGACAAGACCTTCATCCCGGGCCTGCCCACCGTGCTGCCGTCCACCCTCACCAAGGAGCAGGAGGAGCAGTACCTCAGTCAGTATAACGTTCTGTCATTCTAATTGTTTGTTCATTGTGTACATGTATATTTATAAGATACTAGCAAACCCGGCGAACTCCGTTTCGCCACCAGATGGGCTCGTTTCGTTTACCCGCTTTTCTGTTGATTTTTTTCCTGAAATTTCTTTGCTATAAATCTCACGGAGCCCGAGACCTTTCCAACGAATGCAAAACCGTGGAAATCGGTTCGTGCGTTCTGTAGTTATAGCGTCAGGGAGGAAAACCCGACTTATTTTTATATAGTAGACTAGCTGTACCGCGCGGTGTTACACGCAATTTTTTTTTTCGTTCCTGTAGGAATTCTGCAGTAAAATGTAGCCTATGTTACTTGGGGATAACGTAGCTTTCGAGCGGTGAAAGATTTTTTAAAAACGGTCCAGTAGTTTTTGAGCCTATTCATTACAAACAAACAAAGGTTTCCTGTTTATAATATTAGTGTAGACTTATTTACTCTTATTATTGTAGTAGTAGGATAGAACATGCTCGACCGGATAGCGACACACACTACCCATTACACTATATTTTAAGTTCCGTTATATATGAATTAGGTTACCTGGAAGAAATCGGTCGCCATTTGCAATCTTACCTTTGTTCGTTTTACATTTTGTAATGTACAGTGTGCAATAAAGAGTTTATTCATTCATTCATTCATACATACATTGAATAATTTTCTCTGTGATCGAATGCGATTTAAATGAAAAAAAAAAATGCTGTTTCGTTTCGATAGTTCGTTTTCGGTTATAATTTAAAGGATAGTCACAGAAATGTAGATGATAATAAATATTTTATATTTAACTTTAATTATTAAATCGAGTATTTACAAAGTGTTTTATACCGTGCTTTATCTATGACAAAATCAATGAGAGGTTTTCTGATAGCTTCAAATATGTCAAAAGTAGTTCCAAAACATCTCACAGATGGCGCTAATCAGACATGATCTCAAGGAGAAACTCATTTTAGAATTGTTAACAAAAAATAAAAATATGAAATGACAACCCTGTGTAGGTAGTGCCATCTATTGACATTTCTTAGAACTGTAATAAGCCACCTGTCAGAAAACCTCCCATTAACTTGTATGTTTGTGGTAAGCAGATAAATAACTTTTGCAACACAAAATGTTCATGACATTTGATTGACATACATAATCAGTATTTTAAATTTGACTCAAATTATTGGTAGGTATTTTATTTATTTTCAAACCTTACACTAACATTACAGTATTTACCAATGCGCTAGCGTATGTGATTGAGTAAATTATTTATAATTTATTTAAATCATTATTACATTCCAACAAAACGATAAATTAGACAACAAATACAAATTTCAACATAATAAGACTTTAAAGAAAGATATATAGAAAAAAAACAGTAAATAATAATTTATAAAATAGCATTCAGTAGAACACAATGTAGTATGCAGTATGTCTCATCTAACTGTTTCATACCTCGTATGAAACGGATAGATTTACAATCGTGTCGTATTCACATAGTTTTTTTTTTTAAACTTTATCATCATATCACTAAAATATTTTAGAAATCTTGTGTGAATACCCACCTCACTGATCGAGATGCATAAACGTCAAATGATGCCCTTTTCAATGTTTTTTTTTTCGCCAACAAATGGGGAATTTTCAAACTCCAAAAGTTTCTTATCTAGATGTCGCTAGTAGATATCCAGGGGCATTTCTGTCAGTTATATTTTAGTGCGTTTTTTTATTATTTGGGCGAGTCATTTAGACTTCAGACACTTTTGTAACATGTAGACAAACAATAAAAAAAAATACTGTCGCCTTCAATACGGACTGCTTGTAGTTAGTACAATTTCGTTGACATTAGTCCCCCTAATACAACTAGCGCCATCTGTCATAACTAAGAGAAACAGGGGCCCCGAAAGTTCCCCAATTGCGTTTACGCATCTCGATTAATAATAATTGTAATGATATCCTAATGCTGTTTATTCCCCTTAATCCAACGATTCAGATAGACACGAGAGGATATTGTTCTCCAGGCGTTGAGTTATAATGGAGGCACGCGCTTTTGTTCGCCGTCGGCCGTTCTAATGAGTCTTTTTTCCAGCTTGTTGCATGCCACACGTGCGCCCGGGTGGTGTCACTGTGTGCACAACATGTTTCACGATTGGATTGTTGTTGTTGTTGTTGTTTTTTTGTTGTAAGCTAAGACGTGTGCGTGTGACGGATTACAGTTCAGCTGCAAGTCGAGGATGTGAGCCGTAAACTACGCTCCGGAGACCTCGGCATCCCGGCCAACGTCGAGGAGAGGTCTGTCAAACACCGGCTATGGAATTGCCGCGTTTATCCTACTACCGCTACTTTTTTAAGAAGTTTGGGCCGAGGTTTGAGGAAAACAAAGCCGGAAATTCACGTTAAAGCTGGATCTAGATATTTGTTGCTAAGGCTTCAACAGTAAACGCGTTTTATCTATACCGACATTGTACCAAGGTCAGTCTAAGTTTGTCAGTTGTATGTCCAGTTTCCAATGACCAGTTTCAGTAGAGCTGTAATAACTTCGGTATAAGTTTCAACGCGTTTATTTGTAAGGCGTTTAGGGTTAAAGTTTTAAATGTAGAGTCTTAAGGAGTAATGTGTGTCGTATAGTATTTACTTGGTAAAATGTAATTTGGAAAACATGTTTTGTTTACGAATATTTGGAACCAGCTTTAATAACACACACATCAAAAGTGTCTAGGGATCAAGTACATTTAAGAAGATTGCAATCAAGAATACATTTTACAAAAACTGAATTCAATCATAATTTATTCAAAATGTGCTGACAAGTTATTGATACAGGCATGGGGAATTAGGTAGAAGACTAATCCACAAGATTAGATTTGATTTAAATAAATTAGATTTTTTTTAGAGCTAAAAATGTTTTTGATCTCTGGACTCTATTGATGTGTGTAGTTCGATAATTTTCTATTCAATAAAATATGGATTAGTGACAGGTGGATTTTACATATAGGGTCTGAAAATTAAATACAACAAAGTACAACAACAGTGATACAAAGCCCA
>SJJU01042593.1:0-14583 GCA_012932125.1 Conopomorpha cramerella | reverse complement strand
GAGCGTCTGTGGTCCAGTTGGTCGGACCTTTGACTTGTAACCGGGAGGTCCCGGGTTCGAGTCCGGCTACTGGACGTTTACCAATGGGACTCTTTTTCAGAGCCTATGTACGCAACGCAACGCTCGTACGGGGAAGGACAACATCGTGATGAAACCCGCACACCACAAGGTGTGTGAACCCTCTAACGGCGATGGGCTCACCCCCTGTCACGTTGGGTTAAATACGCTTGGTGAACCGTGGCTTATTAAGCAAGTGCCTCTGCCTACCCCGCTTTGGGATTAAAAGGCGTGAAGTGTATTTATTTTATTTATTTTTATACAAGGTATAGAAAAATTGGTGGATCCTGAAAGTGTTACCACGTTTAAGTGGCACTGTTCCCGCTATAGGTTACCCTGTGGCGCGGGACACAGCATTGTAGTTGGTACTCTTTCAAAACATCTTACTGAATGGATTTTGACAAAACTTGGTAGAGAGCTGGAAAATCTACACTAAATAACATAAATGCGAAAATATCTGTGTCTGTCTGTCGCACTTTTACGTCACAACGACTGAACCGATGTAAATGAAATTTGGTACACAGTATTTTGTAATCATATCTTGTGAAACGAATCACTAAATAGAGGGTGTTCTAGTTTGTACGAAATACTGAAACTACGCCAATGAAATCGCGGGGCGTCTACCAATAGGTTATATTTTGAAATTTCAACAGAAATACATCGTGGTTAAAGCGGGGTACAGCTATAGCTAGAATACCATACAAATGGAATAGGTACACAGTAGTGCTCTATCAACCTCTCCTGTAAGGAAATAATACCTCGCGTATTACTTATTCGATAAACCTTATTTCTATGTCCTTAAAGTGCATTATTCTTCACAACTCTAATTATCCAATGAGCGTTTTCCTCTGAACTCATGAGAAAATATTTAAAGACTAACCGCCGTATTACTAAAAAGTTAAAACATTGACTAAATTGTTGACGTATTTAAATTAGACTCTTTTGTCCGTGTTTAGCATACATTTGACCAGTTTCTGAGAATTTTACTAGCAGTTTTAACTTTATGAATACCGCGGTAAGTCTTTAAGGGTTTTACGAACATTTCACATTATTATATTATCTATTATTACTTACGTAAGCCAAGACGAGATTTTCTTTTAACAATAGAGAGAGAGTCTTGTCAACAAGTTAATGGAATGGGTTGCATTACAGTTTGATAATATAATATAGATGCAGCCTACACTAAACTTGAGCCTCATTTACAAGTAGGTACTATCATAATCATTCATCATAATCATCATCATCAGCCCATACCTGTCATACAATTGGAGAGGCCTATGTCATAATCATTATCAGCCCATAATTGTCCACTGCTGGACATAGGCTCTCCAATTGCACGCCACCAGTGGCGTGCACTGGCTTTTACGACAAGGTAGGCAGTGATCCCCAAGGATTGACACCTATGTATATGTAACTTGTCTTTAGGAAAAATAGATCTACTATCTACTCACCCACAAAACACAGGTCGTTCGCCTCTGTCGTGAGTTATATAAAAAACGATCTAGCAGTAACTCTATTATTAGGTCGGGAAGCCAAAATACTAAGGTAGGCAGTGTCTTTTTGCCTATGCCTTGTGTGCACGCCACTGCACGGCACGTGATCTGTTTTCGGCTTCCCGCACCCAGCTTCTGACAGCCATCTTGCGCATATCATCAATCCACCTTGCCTGAGGGCATCCTATAGTAAAAGTTGTTCATATTGCCGAGCCCAACAACGTTTCTAAGACCATTGCTCGGGGTCCTTTTACACGCAGTATATACAACATTAAATAAAAAACGTTGGCGAAAATCGAAAAAGTACCAAACAAAAATACCAAACAACTTTCCCCAAGGAATCCAATGTAAAAAATAAAACGATCCCGTGGGAATTTTGGCATAAAACATAACCTATGTTCAACGGGGATAGTGTAGTGTCCCACAGTTTATTGGAATATTTGGAAAGTTTCTTGAAAAATATTTTTTTATATAAAGGGACGTCAAAAATATTTTTTTCGTGTTTACTCTTTTTTAATGTTAAAAATGCGACCATAAACAAAATACTTCTCTTGACATATCAACGCACAGCCCAAACGGCGAAACGTAGACACTTGAAATTTGGTACGGACGTAGCTTAGGTACCATAGGGCACTAAGAAAGGAATTTCTGAAATTCCCACGGGAACGGGAATAAACTGAAAAATTCTTGTTTATGAAAATTCTAAACGGCTCAAGTTAGACGCTTGAAATTTGGATGCAGGTTCTAGTAAACTACGCGAATGAAATCGCGAGGCGAATAGTTTGTCATGAAAATAAACGTGTAAAGTAAAAGTTGGAATTTTCTGGTTTATTTCTCTGTCATTTCCCTATTTAAACTTCCGGATTCGTATTAGTTACCAACACGAAGTTATTTTAAACTACGAGTAAATTGTTGATTTACTCTTCTATCTATTTACCCTCGTATTCATAAAGTTAGAACAGTGTTAGTACACTGTTAGTAAAGGTCTCATAATCTGGTCAAATGTACGCCAAATACGAATAAACCAATCTAAGTTGATATACTTACGTCAAATAGTTAGTCCACGTTCCAACTTTTTATTAATACAACGGTTAGTATCAGGTGTACCTAGATGTTTTTTAACCACGGATGTTTTTAAAGCCTTATGTGGTAGAGGTCAGTTTATGATGAATTCGTGTTGGAATTCGCGTCCGCCATTTTGTGCAAATTTTAATAGACAAAGTTTATTTTACTTGTTCATTTCACAGTGCATTTAAATGTTACATTAAATACTATTAGGAAATAACTGTTTAAATTGAAATCTACTTGTGCATAATTTTTATACAATTAACTAGCTGTCCCGGCAAACATTTGTTTTGCCATAATAAGTTGCCTTTGTACCCCGTGTATTGGGAGAAATACAACTGGTAGATGCATGAAAAATAGATAGTAGCCCATTCTCAGACCTACTGAATACGCATATAAAATTTGGGGAAAATCGGTAAAGCCGTTTCGGAGGAGTATGGCAACGAAAACTGTGACACGAGAATTTTATATATTAGATTATTATGTGAATATCGACTATGAACTGTCAATACGCATAGTTAGAACAAAAAGGGCCCAATACGAAACATGCCAATTTTGTAAATTAAGTTTTATATCGTTTATGTTAAGGTTCAATTCCATAAAATTACACATTTTGTTTTGTGTCACTTTTGTTCTAACTGTGCGAATACGTCCTATCAAAACCGTCAGTATGATGCGAATTTGATTAGTATGACTATGTCAGTTAGTACTTTTTGGTTTGAAATTTGCATGAGGGGACTTTGTGACGGGAAGCGATGAGATGCAAACGGCGTTCTTTATTTCTCATTTTCAAAATTAATTTTTCGATGCAATTATTGTGTTAATGTGGTGGATTTAGTGTAATAATGTGCTGGTGATGAAAAATAATGTAGTGAGAGTGTGAAGTAAAGGAGAGGACTCCTATTTGATCAATTTGTTATTCCCGTATAATGTTCCACGCAGCATTGAAATTTGATGGTCCACCCTCAAGTTTCAATGACACTTTGACACGACTTTGACCATTGACGACTATTATTACCTACCACGTTGCTTATCCACACTCGACACTGGCAAACATTATTGGTACAGTGGGCCAAGAATGCTGCTCTACCACCCTAAGGTTGAAACTCATATGAATGTCATTAAACATAAAAGGTTCATTGTTCACTTGTCACAATATACCAACTCTACCTTATTGATGTTTTAGTGACACAGGAACTGTCATCGAAACTGATAGACCATTTTTTTGGCCGACCGTGCAAGCTAATAGATTGCCATTAAAAAAAAGACATAGACTTAGCATGAACTTTTATAATCAGATAGGACCTATTGCCAGTTCAAAGTCGATATGCCGCGTATTTTATCATCATCATCATCAGCCATATAACGTCCACTGTTGAAAAAGGGGCAATAATCGCCACGCTTGGCAGGCGGGTTGGCAATCCCACTGGCAACATACTACACACATCAAAAGTATCTAGGGATCAAGTACATTTTAGAAGATTCATCATCATCATCAGCCCATACCTGTCCACTGCTGGACATAGGCCTCTCCAATTGCACGCCACTGTGATCTGTTTCGGCTTCTCGCATCCAGCTTCTGCCAGCCATCTTGCGTATATCATCAGTCCACCTTGCCTGAGGGCGTCCTACCATCCGTTTGCCGAGACGCGGTCTCCACTCGAGAACTCGTTTTCCCCAACGGTCATCGGTTCTACGGCAAATATGGCCGGCCCACTGCCACTTCAGCCTGCTAAAAAGATGAGCTATGTCGATGACTTTGGTTCTCTGTCGGATCACTTCATTTCTGATTCGATCCTTCAGAGAAACGGCGAGCATAGCCCTTTCCATAGCACGCTGTGCGACTTTGAGCTTGTGGACCAGCCGTGCCGTCAGTGTCCACGTCTCAGCTCCGTATGTCATTACAGATAGGACACACTGATTGAAGACTTTTGTCTTCAGGCACTGTGGGATCGCTGATGTTAATACTCGACGTAACTTCCCAAATGCTGCCCAACCCAGCTGAATTCTTCTGTTTACTTCGTCCTCGAAGTTGTTTCTACCCAACTGCAATGTCTGCCCAAGGTATACATATTTTTGAACAACTTCGAGAACGGTGCCGTGTACTGAGATCGGTTCCGGTAGAACATGTTCATTGAACATGACCTTGGTTTTATCCAAGTTCATCCGTAGGCCGATCCGTAGAGACGAATCAGCTAGGTCATTCAGCATCAGTTGAAGGTCCTGCAGCGTTTCTGCCATGATGACGATGTCGTCTGCAAATCGCAAGTGAGAGATGTGCTCGCCATTGATGTTGATGCCACGTCCTTTCCAATGCAGCGTCTTGAACATATCCTCCATTGCATTTGTGAACAATTTCGGGGAAATAACATCCCCTTGTCTCACTCCTCGATGCAATGGTATGGGACGTGTCTGCTGATTTTGTACTTGGACGGACATGGTGGCAGCCTCGTAGAGGCATCTTATCACTTGGATGTATCGCCAGTCAACTTGGCAACGCTGCAGAGACTCCAGAACGGACCAGATCTCAACGAGTCAAAGGCCTTCTCATAGTCCACGAATGCTAGACACAGGGGCAGGTTATACTCTTCAGTTTTCTCTATGATCTGCCGCACTGTGTGGATGTGGTCTATGGTGCCATAACCGCTCCGAAATCCAGCCTGCTCCGGAGGTTGAAATTCGTCGAGTCTTCGCGCAAGACGGTTTGTGATCACTCTTGAGAACAGCTTGTAGACGTGGCTTAGAAGAGAAATGGGTCGATAGTTCTTCAACAGGGTTTTGTCTCCCTTTTTGAAGAACAGGACGACCACACTTCTACTCCACGCCTCCGGAGTTCTTCCTTCGAACAGGACAGCGTTAAAAAGCTTTTGGAGCTCCCTCAATATCGGTTTACCTCCAGCCTTTAATAGTTCGGTTGTAACGCCATCCTCTCCTGGAGCTTTTCCGTTTTTGAGCTGTCTAAGAGCGATCTCAATTTCGCCAGTACTGACTTCTGGCAGGTCTTCGGTGAAGTGGCGTGTCAATGTGGCTCTAGAGTCCCCATTTTCGGGATCAGGACGAGATGCATGCGATGCGTACAACCGGCCATAGAAGTCTTCAACCTCCGAAAGGACTGACGGCTTCGAAGTGACGACTTCTCCACTTGCTGTGGTCAATTTCGCAAGGTGGCTTCTTCCAAGAGATTGTACGAACACTTTTGACCCCCGATTCTGCTCAATCGCTCTTTCTATTGAAAGAGTATTGTAGCGTCGGAGGTCGTGCCGCACGTGCTTACTAATCTCTTGGTTTAGAGCCCGCCTTGCGGTCGAAGTGACGGGCGAATTTTCACGTCGTTCCTTCATCAGCCGTAAAGTCTCCCCGGAAAGCTTTGACTTACTGCCCTTACGCTGCATTTCACAAAATCTCGTACCCTCTTCCCTGAGGACCCGAGTTACATTTTCGAGGTTCTTGTTCACGTCTGCTGTGGTTTCCACGGCAACGAACCGGTTCTCCAAACTTAGCTGGAAAGCTTCGGATCCCATTATGGTTTGTAGCATGGTTGGTTGGAGCCTGGCTTTCATCAGACGGACACGTTCAGCCTTAAGGTTGATATTCAGAGAACCTCTGACTAGTCGGTGATCGCTACCGGTATTGAACCTGTTGATCACAGAGACGTCTCTGAATATGTGCTTTTTGTTCGTCATGATGAAATCGATCTCATTTTTAGTCATAGTATCGGGGCTTTGCCAGGTCCACTTCCTTTGGTGCTTTTTCTTAAACCATGAGTTCATCAGAAATAGCCCCTCTCGTTCGAGGAAGTTTACTAGCATTTGCCCCCTATGATTCCTTGTTCCAAATCCATGGGATCCTACTGTCGATTCGTTGCAATTCTGTACTCCCACTTTAGCGTTAAAGTCCCCCATAACAACGCTGTAATGCGTCTTAGTAGTGGAGTGGAGGGCCCTCGATATATCATCGAACAGGTTCTCCACCTCATCGTCCGGGTGTGGGTGTGGGTGTGTTAGAAGATTGCAATCAAGAATATATTTTACAAAAACTGAATTCATTCATAATTTATTCAAAATGTGGTGGTAAGTCATTGATACAGGCATGGGGAATTAGGTAGGAGACCAATCCAGAAGATTAGATTTTATTTAAATAAATTCGATTTTTTTTAGAGCTAAAAATGTTGCTGATCCCTAGACACTTTTGATGTGTGTATAATGTACCCTCTAGTTTTTATAACATTATCTTTTGTATATGTGTGTGTCTTGTTGACTGTACTTAAATAAATAAAAGCTGGGCAGGTGGAGGCACTTTCACCAAATGTACTACGCAGTGGCGTGCACATCATATAGGCAAAAAGACACTGCCTACCTTTGAATTTTGGCTACCCGACCTAATAATATAGTTTTACCTATTGCTAGTTTTTCTTTTGTTGTACTCACATAATGGCATAGGCTAACGAAGGTGCCGTGTTTTGTGGGTGAGTAGATAGGTAGGTACCTACCTATATTTTGTAAGGACAAGTTACCTATACATAGGTATCAATCCTTGGGTATTACTGCCTACCTTGTCGTAAAAGCCAGTGCACGCCACTATTACTACGCAACATCGCCGTATGAACGTTGCGCTCTCATCATCTCAGCTTTTTAGTGTCAAGGGTTTCGGCTGTGCGTTGACGCGCCAGTGATGAATTAATCAGTCAGGACTTTGAGTGTCTCCCAGAGGGGTAGGCAGAGACTACAGATATCTATTTGTCACGGTCCTGACATACCCCTTTCGCTTCATCTACATCCTACTAATATTATAAACGTGAAAGTTTGTATGTGTGGATGGATGTTTGTTACTCTTTCACGCAAAAACTACTGAATGGATTTCAATTAAACTTTCCAATAATATAGCTTATATATCAGGATAACACATAGGCAATTTATGAAGATATTGTGACGAAGTCGCGGGCACCAGCTATTTCATACATATTTTCATACATGACCTCCGGTTTCGAGTAGTTTTCACGCCATCTTCGGCTAGGACATCACCAATCTGGTCGATGTATGTCCTTCTGGGGCGACCTCTACTCATCCGGCTCATTATATCGCCCATATAAATCTCTTTCGTCAATCTACTTTTTCATTCATTCTCTCCATATGCCCAAACCACCGAAGCATGCCCTTTTTTAATTTTATATAACAGATAAATATGTGCCAACTCTGACTTGACACTTTTACTTAATTCCGAATTTACATTTTACAGTCCTGACCCTTACATTTAAAATTACTTTTTTTATGTCTATAATTTTGTGTTATTTATTTCAGCTCTGCCTTTTATCATAATCCCAGTAAATCTTCAAGGAAAAACGTACTTTGCGCACTTTTAATATACGTTGATTGAAAAAAAAATGGCTCGTGACTTATTTGGATATAGGGTAGGTTAACGTTTCGTTTCATATTACAGGTCTCATCATCAAATTAATATAAAGAGAGAAGAATCGTACGTTTAACCGACTTAAAAAAGGAGGAGGTTTTCAATTTGACGGTATTTTTAATATTTGATTGCATTTTTTTTTTGTTAACGGGGGTCTCTCTCCTATCCCTTCGGATTGCGGGGGAGAAGACGGGGATACGTGATATGGTGTGGCCACTAAAAACTTGACTTCTCCGTATGATGAGCCCCCGGAACACCGTGAAGAGTATAACAGTCAGGGGGGCACCGGCCGCGCAGGGCTCGCTGTAAGATGGAAAGCGGGTCCTCTCCTCTGAGGGAAGGGACTTGTGACCCTCCCCGCTCGCCTCTACGTCTGGCACCGGTGCTGAAATGACGTGGCACCGTCGCCCTCGATGGGGACCGATGGAACACACGCGCAGGGCCCCGGCCGTGCGCGCAAATCGACCCCTTAGCCCGACTAAAAAGTCGCCACTTACGACAGGCAAGGGAGAACCTCAGTCCTATTCTAACGCCCGGAACTGCAAGGCTCACGGCGGGATAGTCGCAACCCGACCGCCCCGCCGGCCTCGGACCCCGGATCTCATGGGGTCCGACATCCCCCGACATCGACCGGCCGCAGAGGATAGGGAGCGCAGCGCCTCGCAGTACAGTGACACTCTTCTCCCCCTGCGACCCAACCACGCCGCCATCGAGCGTTGGTGGCCCCGCAGGATAGCCGCAGGCCGCGGAGGATAGGGACAGCGGCGGTCGACATACCGACTGTCCTCTCCCTCCGCGGCGCCTTCACTGCGGCCGCGTCCGTGCTGGGACGCAGCCTGATCGCTTGTCTACGGGCTTTACGCTTTAAGCCGAGTGGCATGTGTTCAGCAGTGAATATATATTTTTTCATAAGAACCTTCTGCTATCAATAATAAGCACAACGAAAAAAGAATTAGCAAAATCGACCCATTCCGGTGTTATGCGGTAACCAACACATTTTGCGATTCATTTTTATATTATAGACTAGCTGCCCGGCAGACACATGTTTTGCCGTAGGCAGATTTGTACCTTGTTTATTGGAAGAAATACACCTTTCAAAACTTTCCTGGACTTCCACGAATAAATCAAGACCAAAATTGGCTAAATCGGTCCAGCCGTTCTCGAGCTTTAGCGAGACTAACGAACATCAATTCATTTTTATATATAAAGTTAAAGATTATCTTGTTTATCATATGATGAACCAGTAGGCTCCTAAGAAAAGGGATTAACGAGCACTATTCGTCTTGATTATTTCGGACCTCTGACATAATGTTCGTGGGAAAAATATTATGTCCCTTGAAGTCTTTGTGTGGACGAAGAATGGCTGCGTGAATAATGCATATAATGTTTTTTCTACTTTTCTAAAGATACGCACATACACACTGATATTATAATATTAAAAGTTTAAAACTTCAGCGTCTGTGGTCCACTTGTCCAAGTATCCGACTTGATTTTGCGCGGGTTTGAGTCACAACGCATCGCTAATACGGATTTTTTTTTTATCACTATGAACAAGCGTTTGACCACCATCCTGCCTGATGTTAAGCAGCGATGTGGTCTACGATGGAGCACACTTGTTCATTAGGTACCTAATTCAGTGGCGAAGCTACGAATTTTTCGGAAGGTAACCCGAAACCAAAAACTTACCTAAGTGCTGTTTGCGTACCCATAGATACCGGGTTTCAGCAGATCGTTTATATGCAGCAGGAAGAGTGTTGCAAAGAGAACAGAACCCTGAGGTACCCCGGCATTAATTGCCATTAGATCGGACGAGCAGTCATCTGTGACTATTCGGAGCGATCGTTCCCTCAAGAAATCAGCCAACCAACGCGCCGAAACCAACAGGCAGTCCAAACGACGGAAGCTTTCCAATCACATTGTCGTGCCAGACCCTATCAAACGCCTTAGAGATATCCAGGGAGACAGCTAAAGTTTCCACGTGTTTCTCCAAGGTCTCACTCCAGTTGTGCGTGACGCATGCAAGAAGGTCCCCAGTGGACCGGTTTCGGCGGAAACCATATTGCCGGTCAGAGAGGACTTGGACTTGTCTTCAAGAAATAAAACTGACAGAAGTCACCCTGGAAGCACTAGCGACATCTAGGTACGAAATTTTTGGAGTTTTCAAAAATTGTCAAAAACATGGGACACATGTTTGTAGGTACATGAACAATGAACCGAAGGAGGGATTTCAATAATTAGATGGTACATTCACAAGAAAAAAATTCAAAAACTTTTGTTTGCAAGAAATAACGCGAATATATTTTTGAACGGCCCAGATCGGAATATTATTTTTGCATCTGACATGTTCATGACAATCGAATGAAGCTTTGCATAAAAATAACGAAAAAGCTTCCGTTAATTTGCCGTAACTGAATACGAAATGTTTTTCTGTCAATTTAATGCAATTATTTGCGACATAGAAATGCTTTTTATGTTATGGAATGAAATATTTTTTTATTGCAATAATAGTGACAAGTCTCTTGCTGATTTGGGATGTAATGTCATTACTGTCAAACTCTCCAAACAAAGTTTGACAGTAATGACATGAGTTGATTCTTCAGATTTTCCCGAAAATTTGCCAGGAAAACGTCGAAGAAAATTCCCCATTATTGAAACACAACAATAAGGCCCAGTACACACAATACCGTTCAGCCGTTCGACCTGATTAAGAGAACAATGTAAAACGGCGTCGCATCCGCCCAACGTCGACGGGCGACGACTACGGAACCGACACCCGCCAACATTTATAATAAACGACCCACTAGCCCGGGCGGTAATGACAGGGTGTCGCGTGAACTAGCCTTTATGTTGTCGAGTTAAACTTGAGCCAACGATACATAATGTGCAATCGTTGTTATAGGAGAGATAGCGGGACAAAAATAAACAATTCCCATTTTGTTCTGCAGAACAAGACGTCATTCATTGCAGAACGGTTTTTTTTAAACATTGCCAGATGTTAAGCAGCGATGTGGATCCAAGATGGAGTACACTTGTTTGAACAACAGTTTTTTTTAAACAAAATGAACAAGCAAAATATATTCGCGCCTATACACCCGGTGAACAATATTGAGTTAAAATTAACAAGCGTTTGACCACCATCCTGCCTGATGTTAAGCAGCGATATGGTTTACGATGGAGCAAACTTGTTCATCAGGTACCTATTTAGCCCAGTGACTTGAAGAGCTCCAGATTGTACTGCGCAGCAAACACATACTCCGGCAAGTCACAACAGTATAGTCTGTTCGTCCTTTTCCTTCTCTGGGAGAAGTGGGAGAGAGAAACTGGATATATATAACACTAGTGGACGCCCCGCGATTTCATTCGCGTAGTTCAGTAGTACCTGCATTCCAAATTACAAGCGTCTAACTTGAGCGGTTTTGATTTTTTATTAGAAAAGAATTTACCCTTCAATTCCCGTTCCCGTGGGGATTTCTGGAATTCCTTTTTAGTGCACCCCTACGGTACCTAAGCTACGTCCGTTCCAAATTTCTAGTGCCTAAGTTTAGCCGTTTAGGCTGTGCGTTGATGTCAGTTAGTCACTCTGTCAGCTTTTCCTTTTATATATTTAGATATGGGATTAACCCCCGAAAAATATTTAGCGAAATCGGTTCAGCCGTGGTAAAGTGATCAAAGGGAATAAGGACTCACATAAATACATTCACTTATGTCAGTAGTCCCCAAAAGGGACAGATACTTAAGATCCCAGAGTCGCTTCGGTTACATTTAGCATATTAAGGAGTTAAGAATGATAAAATGGGAAATACACACATCATTTTAGAATGTATTTTACAAAAACTGAATTCATTCATAATTTATTCAAAATGTGGTGATAAGTCATTGATACAGGCATAGGGAATTATGTAGGAGACCAATCCAAAAGATTAGATTTGATTTAAATAAATTAGATTTTTCTAGACACTTTTGATGTGTGTAACTTCCAGTTTTTATGTTTCCTGCGCAGTACACTCTGAAGGTCTTCAAGTCACTGTGGTGAACAAGTACCTGATGAACAACTGTGCTCCATCGTAGACCACATCGCTGCTTAACATCAGGCGGGATGGAGGTCAAACGCTTGTTCATTGTATAGTTCGTGCATTTCATGAATGCGCGCGGGCCTTAGATGTGTGTGTGGCAGTTTTCTTCGTTTGAACTGTCAACTAGCGTGTCCATTATACGACTTACAGATCTGGGGCCCGCGCGCGTTCATGGAATGCACGAACTATACTAAATATACTTAAATCTCCAGATCCCGTAATCGGCTACGACATGCCAGAAAGATAAGCAGCCGATGCATTATTTTTACATCTCAGATCTACAAAGGATTATAATAAAAGCTTTGTATAACGAAAATTAAATGTAAAGTACCTATTAGTGGCGATGCTAGGGGGTCAGCCGGTAGTACAAGACAAGCCTATGCCAGGCACATTAACAAACATTTTCAAGGAAATTAAGTAGCGTAGGAACTTTTTAGCTCAAATAAAAAATCTGAATAAGCATTGGTTAAAGGCTATTTTTCACAACCGGCTTACCTCCTAGCTTCGCTACACCTATACTTTACACACAATAGATAAGTTGTGTTTTTTTTTCATATTTTTACACACGGTCACCTAACCTCAAAATAGGATATCTACCTCTACTATGGGTGCCAGAGATATATTTAAATACATACTTTTAAATATATACACACATCAATAAATAAAACATATAGACGCAGACAAATGCCTCAGCTCTTCACTAAATCATTATTCACCTTCAATGTAAGTTGCATTTGGTTATTTAATTAAAATAAAAACTTAAAATATTATATGTAAATCTTACTAATATTATAAATGGGAAAGTGAGTTTATTTGTTCCACTTTCACGCCGAAATTACTGAACCGGTTGCTTTGAAATTTTGCAGACTTATAGTTAGAAGTCCGGTTTAAATAATGGGTAATTTTTATCCCGGAAAAAATTGATATTCCCTAAGGAAAACAAAAATATTCCTTTATACCGCAATATGTATAACCGAAGTCCTCGCGGGCGAAGCTGGGGGCGGAAAGCTAGTTTAGTATAAATGAAATATTGTATGTTGTTTAAGGTTTTTGGATTATGTTCCAAATTGCTGTCAACGTGTGATGTAGTTTGTAAGTTGGTGTACAATCTTCATAAGAAAATAAAAAATATTATTATTATGTCCGTGGCCTGAATCGAACCCACGGCAGTCGTCCTAGAGGCAGATGTCCTGACCACTAGTCCAAGCCGGCCGTCTAAGTTCCTTCCTTCGCACAATTAATTATTACTTAGTACTCTTACACTTCAAAAGTGAAGTGTACTTAAAGATTTTACATTTCAATAAGAAGTGAAAACAGTAACACAGATACTGCTTAGGTATTTAGAAACTTTTAATGTTGACAAATTACCGAGAAAGTTCTAATGTAATCTGAAATTCACAGTGGGTAAGTTACAAATGGAAAAGTTTTAAGATCATCGGTTTACCTCAGATACTTATTTAACTTAAAAGAGAGATAGGACATAGTCTTTTGAATGCTAAAAAGGGTTCTAAGGCGTTCGAGATGGGAGAGTGAAAAGTTGTATGGAAGTATCGAAATATTTAACTAACATGACAGGGAATGAGTCCATCGCCGTTATAAGGTTTACATACAAGGTGTGTGAATCCTATAACGGCTATGGGCTCACCCCCTGTCACGTTGTGTTAAATACGCTTGGTGAACCGTGGGAATTGAAAGTGCCTCTGCCTACCCCGCTTTGGGGTTAAAAGGCGTGAAGTGTATTTATTTTTTTTCACCGTGAAGTGTGCGGGTTTCATCACGATGCTGTCCTTTATCGTACGAGCGTTGCGTTGCGTACATAGGCTCTGAAAAAGAGTCCCATTGGTACACGTCCAGTAGCCGGACTCGAACCTGCGACCACCCGTATGCAAGTCAATTATCCGACCAACTGGACCACAGACGCCTTTATTGATTTTAGTGCTTAATAGAATACAAGTAAGCTACAGACGCTCCAATAAGGTAAAATAACACAATAAAGACAACTCAAACCAAGAAGTTACTTAACAGCAAAGGATGTGATAGAAGCCAATTTAAAGTCAGCGGAGCAAAAGCGCCGGGGACCGGAAACAATGCATTTTTATAGCACCTCAAAACTTCCGGTTGGAGCAAGACGGAAAAGAGAAATGGGAAACTTACTTCCGGCACGAATATTGGAAAATGAAAATATAACTCGGTATTAAGAAGGGCAAGTTCCACGTTCGAATGTTACAAGGATTAATATGTGCTGGATTATTTCAAGTTAGTTTATTGATTTTACAATACACTTCACGCCTTTTAATCCCAAAGCGGGGCAGGCAGAGGCACTTGCTTAATAAGCAAATGCCCACGGTTCACCAAGCGTGTTTAACCCAACGTGACAGGGGGTGAGCCTATCGCCGTTAGAGGGTTCACACACCTTGTGGTGTTCGGGTTTCATCACGATGTTGTCCTTCACCGTACGAGCGTTGCGTTGCGTACATAGGCTCTGAAAA
>SJJU01042574.1:0-12845 GCA_012932125.1 Conopomorpha cramerella | reverse complement strand
TTCCCGTCATGGGGGGTCGTAAGAGGCGACCGAGGGAGCTCTCCAGAGAACGGGCAGCAGCGCTCTCTGTGAGTTAAACCACAACACCACTTCGATCGCCAACCCGCCTGCCAAGCGTGGCGATTACTGGCATTTCACCCCAAATGACGGAACTCATTGGGGGAGGCCCTCGTCCAGCAGTGGACGTTATGTGGCTGATGATGATGATTGTTAACATGATAAAATTTATATACGACAAGGTGTAGCTTATCTCCATGCTTGTATACTTCGTGGTTAAACATAAAATATGAATATTTTTGTATAAAAAAACATAACTGATTGAATTGTTGAAATAAAATAGCGATCTTCCGATTTCAAGTTAAAAAACCGACCAAGTGGTCCAGACCACAGACGGTTGAATTATTTAGGGATAATAAATAATATTTTTAACACTTAGTTTAGTTTATATGTATCCGGCAGTTGATTTATTATATTAATCTTCTTCTTCTTATATATAAAAATGAATTGCTGTTCGTTAGTCTCGCCAAAACTCGAGAACGGCTAGACCGATTGGGCTAATTTTGGTCTTGAATTACACGTGAAAGTGCAGGGAAGGTTTAAAAGGTATTTTTTTTCCAATACACGAAGTATAAATCTTCCTACGGCAAAATTAATGTTTGCCGGGACAGCTAGTCTTATATATAAAAATGAATTGCTGTTCGTTAGTCTGGTTAAAACTAGAGAACGACTGGACGGATTTGGCTATTTTTGGTCTTGAATTATTCGCGGAAGTCCAGGGAAGGTTTAAAAGGTGTATTTCTTGCAATATACGAGGTACAAAAGTAAAACAAATATTTGCCGAGACACTTAGTAAACACTATTTTTTTACAGTTCATCATCATCAGCCCATACTTGTCCACTGCTGGACATAGGCCTCTCCAATTGCACGCCACTGTGATTCATGACTTCTCGCATCCAGCTTCTGCCAAACAGTCTACAGTTACTTAGTTCAGTTTATTTATATCGAGCAGTGGACTATGGATATGCTAATATATGATTCAGTATTCAGTATTTATTTATTGCATAAGTCTTAAATTTAAGAACATACCCTGTTAGGGTGTAGCAACAAAATTATAAAGTTACATTTTAAAATAACAAAATTATAAAATTACATTTTTAAATAATAGATAACATTAATATTTCAATAACCTGACATATTAATTATACACCTAGTACTATCACTAATTATATTAATAAATTTGTTTTAAACTACGCTGGACCGTGATATAGAATAGCCGGATATTTATTTACGAGTACATAGGTTGGAGATCCCTTAGCGGTACAAGGATCTCGGGGGTTTGTTGTTTTCCAAAAATTCCTGTATTGAGTAATAGCAGTTTTGTATAAGGTACTTTTTTAGCTTATTCTTAAATATTTTAATATTGGTCTCTTCTTTAATAGTATTAGGTAGGTTGTTATATACTACTGGGGATTGGTAGAGGGGAGATTTTTTGTATTGTGATGTTTTGGGGTTAGGAATGACAAGTTTATTGTTTTATTTTATATTAGTTGCGGTTGTATTCGAACATGTCGGGGTTTTTGCGGACGAATAGTACCGATTCGTAGATAAACATGCAGGGGAGTGTAAGTATTTTATGTTTAATAAAATGTGGTTTACAGCTGTTAGGTATTGTTATATTGGCGGTGATACGTATGCATTTCTTTTGCATCACAAACAGGTCGTGGACGTCGGTACTGTTTCCCCTAATAATGATGAAGATTATGAGTTATAATCTACCGTTGGTCGCATTTGAAGATGTGAAGAAGCGTTTAATAAAGGTGCACGTGATTGTCCCAGGCGAGAGTGGCGGCGCGGCGTACAGCGCGGCGTACTCGCTGCAGCTGGCGGAGCTCCGCAAGCATCTCGGCGCCGCGCTGCACGACCGCACCGTCGACCATCTCCTCGCAGACACCAAGGTGCGCCACCCACACACCCACCCAGCCATCCACCCAGCCACCCAGTCACCCAATCACCCAGTCACCCAGTCACCCAGCCACACAGCGACTGTCATCCACCCAGCCATCCACCCACCCAGCCACACAGCCATCCAAAGCCGTCCACCCACCCAAACATACAGCCAGCCACCCATCACCGTCATTACTGTTAAACTTTGTTTGGAAAGTATGACCAGTAATAACCGTTCTCCTCCCGAAAATGTAGCCCCTGTCAGAAAAACGCCAAAGAAAATTCTCTATTAGAAATTAACAAAATACTCGACAATCCGAAGTTTATGCCATTTAAATACTAACCCCGCGCTCTCCGCGCGGATGACGGGCGTCTTGTTCGGCATAATCCTGAGACTTGTAAACAGATAGGAATGCAGTCATTTTTTATGTAACCTACCCACTCATTTCAATACTCAATACTCAATTCTTTATTGCATTTCACAATGTTAAGGTGGAACATTAGTACAGACTATAGGAGGTACAACATCATGAGTCTTGTGGGGCACAGCAAGTGGTGATACAATCAAATACTTAATAATATAACGGTAAAGTGTTTTTGTTGTAATACAAAAACTAGAAAATATTTTGGTAATATACAATTTTAACAAAGCATTTCTTTTTTTACTGTTACAAACAATAAAAAAGTTATTTTATATTTTTGCACCTAATTGTTCTGAATTTATTTTTCTATGTTACCTATACTTGTTTACTGCATTCACAAATTATGTACCTACCGAAGATTTATCTGTGTTGCACGAATAAATTAGTTCTTTCTTTCTTTCTAAAGGCTTTACCAATAAACGCAGTTTATCTATTCCAACTTTATACCAAGCTCAGCTTAAATTGTCAGTTTCGTGTGAAATACGGAGTAACCAGTTTTAGTAGAGCTGTTATAACTTCGGTATAAAGTTAACAACGCGTTTAAAGACTTTTTTTTAACACAGTGAACAAACGTTTGACCACCATCCCGCCTGGTGTTATTAAGCATCGATGTGGTCTACTATAGAGCAGACTTCTTCATTACATTTTTACTTGTCTTTTATCGCAGGACCAACCGGAGTCGCAGCGCGCTTTCCTGGAGATACTCATCAAGGATATCAAGAACATGCTGCAGTTTATACCCCAATAGACTCAACCACTGAATATGTCTTTATCCATAATCTGACCTCGTTCACAATACCTTGTCGTCGAAATACAGCTATATACAAGGCCGTCACCGCTAAAGTGGCCTAAGGTACAGTTTTTAAATTCCGACCTAAGTACTTCGTGAATTTACTAAATACATGTTTTTTTAGTCACTGTGAACAAGCGTTTGACCACCATCCTGCCTGATGTTAAGCAGCGATGTGGTCTACGATGGAGCACACTTGTTCAGTAGGTACCTATTCACCCCAGTGACTTGAAGACCTTCAGACTGTACTGTGCAGGAAACACAGACTCCGGCAGGTCGTTCCACATCCTGGCGGTTCGCACTATGTTAAAATAAGATCAATAATGTTAAAGAATCCATAATTTTAAGTACGAAAAATAAACATTAGGACAAGAATAAGCTTCCATAAAATATCTACACACATAAGTCATTATTCTAAAATCTATCTCCATACTGATTGTTCTAAGGTTAGGTCACATTAGCTCTGACGGCCTCAATATAAAGTAGGATTCTTCTATGTGGAGCACACGTATTCTTCTAGATGAACTAAAATAATAAAACAGTTCTAATTTTTTAATGAAACGCGCACAGACATTATATTATATTCGCGCCTATATACCCGGTGAACAATATTGAGTTAAAAAAGTGCTACCTACATATTAGTGGAATTCTACTTTTAACGCTGGGTTCTTTTAATCGGTATAACCCATGCCGTGTGCCACAGAATTTAGACCTTATTACAAAGACACAGGGACACATTTTTTAGTTAGGTATAGATTAAATAGTATTGTCATGGACTCGATGTAATTTTATGTACTAAGAACTCTGTATATTTCCTATACTTGATAAATAAACATTTCCTTAACTAATGGGAGTTTAGCGTGACGTTTGTTTGACGGCTTTATTTCTCTCACTGCACTGGTGTCATAATATTTTGTATTGAGATTATGATATGATTAACAAAGTACAGTAGGGACGAAAATCTCTAAAAAAAACAATAGAAAATGTGTTATTTTGTCCTAAGATCAATCAATATCCAATCTATTCTGACATGAGGTATGTCCACAAGACGCGTTGCGTCGCAAATTCTGTACAAATGTCAAAGAAATTACTAACTTCAAGCAGTCCGTATTGAAGGCGTAAATTTTTTTTTATTGTTTGTCTCTACTTGTTATAAAGTGTCTGAAGTCTAAATAACTCACCCAAATAATAAAAAAACGCACTAAAATATAACTGACAGAAGTCCCCCTGAATATCTACTAGCGACATCTAGATAAGAAACTTTTGGAGTTTGAAAATTCCCCATAGCATATTATCATTAAGTTATTCAAATATATGATGCAAAGACACTGCATTGATTTTTGTAAATATAATATTTATGAATATGTTATGAAGATACATTTCTAGATGTCTAGTTGCTCATAGCAGATTTGTGTAGTCGGGTGATGCGGTTTCTTTGCATCACGGTCTGATGTCGTATTATTGTCGAAAAAATCTCAATTTTTGAGATAATGTATTTTTAATTGAAATGTTATAATGATTATTCAATCACTGTTAGCGTACAATGTGCGCGAATTTGGTAATATCGTTTTTGTATGTAAGTACCTACCTACTTTAGATATCGCTAAAAGTTGAGGTTTTGTTGATATTTTTGAAAATAAATTGTTTCATTCCTAAACTATTTTATGTTTTATTTTATTTTAGAAAAAGCTTTATTATTGGGGGACATGCATTTTAGTTCTAAGCTCATGCTTTCATATATTGATATACTTTGACACGTTCTAATTAACCTATTAGCACCCGCTGTACTCGGGGACTGCAAAGTTATTTTAAACTCTATTACATACATACACTTCACGCCTGTCTCCCAGAGGGATAGGCAGAGACTACAGATCTCCATTTGTCACGGTCCTGGCATACCCCTTTCGCTTCATCTACATTCATACATCTTTTCATACATGACCTCCGGTTTCGAGTACTTTTCACGCCACCTTCCGCCAGGACAGCACCAATCTGGTCAATGTATGTCCTTCTGGGGCGACCTCTACTCACCCGGCCCATTACATCACCCATATAATTCTCTTTCGTCAATCGACTTTCATCCATTCTCTCCATATGCCCAAACCACCGAAGCATGCCCTTTTCAATCTTGGTCACTACATCTTCCTTCAAACCGCAACTTTCTCTTATCACAATTCCTTGTCCTGTCATTCAATAAACTCTATTACTTGGTATATGCACGAATCTGGTGTGACGTCACCTGCGTGTATACGGTGAATGTCAATGGAGGTTTTGTACGGTGCATCCGTGTTTTTCTTCGTTTTAACTAATAGTTGTCTTATCTTACAGGCAGGTTATGTCACGACATCACGTGACTTAGCGTTTTGGCGGTTTTTTGTTCGTTTAAACTTTGATGGTGATTTGCATAGAAAATAGATAAATTTACAAGGACCTAGTTATTCGTATTGCACGTGTATTATGGTATATTGAACAATTTTAGCAAATTTTCTAAAAGTAGTCAAATACCCTATTGGCCTCTTTTGGAAAACTGTGTGCGCTACGCAAAGTTCGCTTGCGATGACAGAAAAAAGATACGCTTACTACGACACAGGAAATGAGGAAGAAGAATATGAAATGAAAACAAAACTGAGTATAAAATCTGACATTTTATTCGTGTAGTAAAAATACACAGGGAGTATCACAAAACGTTGTATTGAAGTCAGACCTAACATTATTTTTGCCTCTGGTAAGAGAAGAAAATGCGAAGTTGAATACAGATGGCGCTTTGTACGCTTACACATATGGACCAATGACAGTAAGGCAATCTGTCACATGAATCAATCAACCAATCGTGCTGCTTTGGTTCAAGCGATACTAGCGCCGTTAGTTCATGGGGAAGACCCCATTGAGGAGTCCTACACTTGGATCGGATGAAAGCTGCAGATTATTTTATATGGAATCTTAAACTTCATCAAGTTACTAATATTTTGCAAAATGTATGCATTGTTTTGACAAAATATCGATTTTCACATGCCTGGTAATAAAATAAACTGTTCTATTAATACCTGTCTCAGAAAATTATAATAATAAGTAAGCCTTTAGTGAATGTGATGTTTTGTTCCATAGAAAAATTAATATTCTTTAATTCTTCAATGACTTAATACATATTTCTGAAGTCAATATCACTGTCGTAGACATAACACCTGAAATGCCTTGTAAATAAAAATAGTCCTCTGAATCCTTTAAAATAAAATAAATAGAACATATTCACATTAAAAAATAATACAACAAACATTTAAACAGTCTTCTCTATAGCTTTGAGATATTGTTGACATTTGTTCCGATAGAAAGTGTTGTTATAAAATACAATATTGTTAAAAAATTGTTCATTGTATATTGTTTGTACTGGCAACACGCTCAGCACGTCCCTAGTGTCCGTGACATCTGACAGAGCTGTTTCCACATTGTCAAAAATATCCTTACGCTTGTCCATTAAGTTGCTCAAAATTATACAACTGGAAGCAAAGCCCGTCTTCTCGAAACATTTCATGCACAATATAAATAGAATACTGACATTAAAATGTGTTAATGTGTTGTAATTGTGTACAGCTAGCGACTCGCCTACAGACAACTCCTTCATCGCTTTCATGAGCGTTTGGAAACATTTTTTCTCGTACACAAAATATTTCTCTTGCGATTCGCACAAGGGCAAATTTACTGTTTGACATTGTTCAATTGCATCAGTATCTTCAGAGGTATTTTGCTCGATGTCAACTATTATTTTGCTGAATTCTGGCTCATCCAATATCTGATGGTACAATTTGAAGATCGGCACAAAAATGAACTTCGAACTGTATATCCTCTCAAGTGGTTTACCGTGTGTGAAATGTGTTCTGATATCAAGAGACTCACTGTACAGTTCGCACCACCTGACCTTTTCCTCTAAGAATATCGAGTGGTTTGTTAAAACTGCATTTTGAAGGAACGTATTGAGATATTTCAACTTTTCTTTAACATTCATTGTTTTGTAGAGCTGCCTTTCAGTGTAGGAACCACGGTGGTATCGGGGGTTTGTGTTAATCTTGTGATCGTCATGAAGACTTCCCTTCATTATCTCCAAGTCGAACGTCAGAGGTCTCAAATCGTACACTCTTATAAATTCTGCTGCCACAATTGTTCTTATCCTCTTAACATCAACTTGATTTGTCATTGTACCCTGCATTAGATAAGCATGCAAGTTGTTGTTTATAACCTGGCACTGAATCGTACAGAAATAGTAGGCACACTCTTTGACTTGGCTTATGAAGTCATCGGGAATAGATTCCAAAGGAAACAGGCTCTTCGTCGAGTAAATTTCTGTACCATATCCGTTTTTCAAGTTGTCAACGTAAGGCGCCAAGTATTCTGGGCCCCGAAAGTCGAGGCAAATGGCGTACACTTCAGAGTTGCCTTGCCGTGACGTCACAGGCTTGTAAATATCCACTTCGTGGAATAGATGGTTGATTAGATACAGCAAGTTCACAGTGGAGTGTTCAAACATTGTGAAGAGTTTAAATACAAAAGTGCCACCTGAAAAAAATAAATTAACTGCATTAGTTTGCATAATTTCTATTATATCTATCATAGAGTTAAGATAGCAGTGCACTAGCTGGTAACAGCATCTGTGGTCCAGTTGGTTGGATACTTGACTTGTAACCGGGAGGTCTGGGTTCGAGTCTGGCTACTGGATGTGTACCAATGGGACTCTTTTTCAGAGCCATGTATGCAACACAACACTCGTACGGTGAAGGACAATGTTGTGATGAAACCCGCACACCACAAGGTGTGTGAACCCTATAACGGCAATGGGCTCACCCCCTGTCACGCTGGGTTAAATACGCTTGGTGAACCGTGGGCATTTGCTTTAGTAAGTGCCTCTGCCTACCCTGCTTTGGGATTAAAAGGCGTGATTTTTTATTTTATAGCTGGTAAAGGTCTCGTAGATACTCAATTTGTTCAATACTTAAAATTATTTCCTTATTGATCAAACTAGTCAAGTTGACATTGTTTCATATGTTGTTACGTCAACATTTTGAGTTTTGTGCTATTTTATACATTTTATTATGTCCAATTCACAAAAGACTATAGGTAGGTCTCTAGGTATTATTAGATATAGAGATTGTGATTATATTATGTACCTTTGCTCAGACATTGCAAAGCAGTAACGATTTCACAGTAATGCAGCGGTGACGTCACTTCTTCCTGAGCGTCAGGCTTCTGCAGGCAGTCGATGGAGCCGTCTGCTGTCACCAGCATCACCTACAATTAATAATGTAAATAGTAACCGTAGTATACGTAAACAATTTAAGACAGAATCAGACAGGCAGCTGTGTTAAAGTAATGGTACACATGACAGTCTTATGACTTAGATAAATCTACCGATAACTTAATACTTTTTGCTACACTTTGAAGTATTAACTTACACCTTATTTATATATATTAACTTACCTAGCCCAGAGGGCTATATCAAATATTGGCAGTGCTAGCCTTCAAAAACTGGTCTAAGTTGATATTATGTCAAGCTTACATTTATTTATGAATACAATAGTAAGTTTGTAAGTTCTTATTTTGGCAAATTAGTTATAATTAGTTTATATTACAGCAATGAAAAATATGGAAAAATCAAATTAGCTCTGTAACAGGCAACCACCCACTTAGCAATGAGAATTTTCCTAAAACAGTCAATCTGTCAAAGATAGTTGAAAAGAAAAGAGATGAAACTATTTTATTCTAAGATTGTTTGCCTTCAGGTTTGCTATTTTGTAGATTTTTTTAAAAGGAATAACCACATTCCTAGAACCTGTTTCTCTTTTTCCACACTATAATATAGTATGTAACCATGTTTACCTTTCCTAAAGCTGTAGCTTTTTTGATGATGGCTTGCGAGTTGTCCCAGTTCATCAAATTGCCAGTGTTGTCGCATCCAAAGTCCCAGTTGTCCAATGTGTGGTACATGAACCTGTCATCGCTGATCATATTTGAGAGGGAATTTCCTTCGTAATAAGGGTTCAATGTAGTTGCCACCCATTGCCACTGGAAAGATAAAAACAAGCTACAATGTAGTTAATAAAAAATATTGCTTGTGTCATATAGAAACTAAAATTATTTGATCATACATCCATATCCTTGTAGTGTGTCCTCAGGTAATGATTCAGTGATGTTATAAACGCTCCTGGAGCTTCACACAAATGTACAGAGACAATTTTCTTGTCTTGCACAGCCTCCTGCGGTACAATGTTAAATGTGTAGGCGCATTCATAGAATTTTGTCCATGCTTGTGTGAGGAACTCGGGGTTTATGAGACACTTGATTTTCCAGCACACTTCGCCGGCTGGGTTGCGGCGTCGCGTGTGACAACTCCATTCTTCAATATTGAAATCATTCAGCTGGCTCTTGTGAAAATTCAATCGCGACTTCAAAGTATCCAACTCCTTCACCCTCCACGGCGCTGAAGCAAACCACGAGTCGTTTTCAGCCAGTCTCCATTCATCGTTAAAACGAAATCTAAACTTCTTATTGAACAAATTGTTCAAGTCGTCCTCGTACGAGTTGTTCCGGTGTCGCTTGTTGATGTTTTGACGAGATTGCAAGAAACCAACCTCTTTGTTGTTAAACATTTTAGTGATCAATTAATGTGTTGGTTTATTGGTGTTAAGGGTAGCATTTTATTTCGCACGAAGTAAGAATGCCCTTACGTAGATAAATTCACAAATGTTCATAAAAGAATTGGAAATAAAAACAACGCTATAAAATCGGATCCATGCGTCGAAATGACATTGACAATGTCAAATTGTCAACAATAACAAACTTTTTTTAAATTTTTGAGCTTAGATTCTGTATGAAGCTGCGTTCCACGCTGCTAAATATTGCAGCTAAGAAGTGATCTAGGAGTAGGCCTAATGTAGTTTCATGGGTTTGTAGGTTCCACTCCGGATAAGTATCATGGATGATAGATACCTATCTGCATGAATTTCTGAAATAATTTATGAGAATTTGACATTGGCATTGCATGCCGTTGCATGTTCTTATGATTGAAACAAAAAAAAAACATGATAACAATCAATCAAAACTTTTGTTTGTTTACTTTTTGTGCCGCGCACAAAAGTTGTATTTTTCGGTTCGAATTTGTTAAATTAGTTGCTTTAGAATGGCTGACAGTGTATTTTTAGTTTTAGATTACGATAAAGTATGTCGGCTGTGTTTGAGTGCCAAAGGAATCATGTCGAGTATATTTTCGGATTCCGAAGAAATCCCAATACAACAGCAAATCTTGCGGGTTACTGGATTTCAGGCAAGATACTTTAGACTTTAAATAATGCTAGTTCTATTGTCTCTGCCTACCCCTCTGGGAAAAAAATACTAACGTTTTGAATAATAATTTAATTCCCATGTGAATAATGAAGTTCAATATACCCATTAACTTCAAATATTTTTTCTCCGGACATCATGGGCCTATCATTACTTAATCCCACGTATTGGTCTTGAATATACATTTAGACAGCATTTGTAACATTACAAACGACTTAACAAACCTGTAACATTAGATGAAAACTGTAGGTACCACAATTCCTGAAATTAATTAGCTGGTTTAAATTTTGCTTAAGAAGTGCAAAGGCTTATCCTACTTTTATGATTATGTGTCAGTGGTTGTGTTCCCAGTTAAATAATTCAATTTGTTGGGAAAGATAGTGTCAGTTTATATGTACAAACAAATCATGCCTGTCTCTCGGAGCGCTAGGTAAATCCTACATACCACCATATGTCAGGGTTCATTATCAACAACCTTTTGTGCTACTGGTCTACCTGTATATACCTATCTAGCTACATTTTAATATCTATTGGGAATCTTTATATACCACCCACATCTGTTTCCCCTACTGCTGGGACAGTATATGCTCTTACCATAAGTATTCCTAATCAGATAATGCAATTTCAGTTATCGAAGGATGATGGTCTGCCGTCTCTTATCTGTCACAAATGTAGGTACATAACCGAACTGGCATATGACCTTCAAGAAGTTGTGGGAAACACGCAGAAACTGCTGACCGAAGCAGGTGATATTGCGAATCACACTGATAATGTAGAAGTATTAGAACCAGAATATTTAATGCCAGAAAAAGATAACATAGAAAAAGATGAACAAATTAATAAGCAGGAAAAAGAAGATATGACAATACTACCTAAAGACTCTACGCAATTGAGAAAAGAAACATTAAGACCAAGAAAGAAACGAAAGAGAAGCGAATCCCCTGATTACACTCACAGCACAGTCTCTAGTAATTGTAAGTGTTTTACTTGGTTTTTTAAAACATATAGTTTTGATACTGTCAGGCTAGAAGTGAGATGTCATTGTGTCTCCTAAACTGCTGATGTGAGTTTATTTATGTGATTAGGTTTTTTTTTTTCAATCACTATGAACAAGCGTTTGACCACTATCCTGTCTGATGTTAAGCAGCGATGTGGTCTACGATGGAGCACACTTGTTCAGTAGGTACCTATTCACCCGCGACTTGAAGACCGTTACTACTTACGTTATATATCAGGGATACTCCCACCACCACCCAAACCCTACCTGCCTCTCAGCGTACAGGCCATTCTCTGGAGACGTGCTACATGTGTGTCTACTTGCTTTTGCCTCTTTTCAACGCACACGTTTTCTTGACTCCATTCAAATTGTGTTGTTGCCAACTCTCCCCCTTCTGGGGCATGACAACCACTTTATGAAGACTTCGGCTCGGGTCCTCGTCGCGTCTTCAGTCATTAACCGGCTTCATATGTTCTTCGAGCTGTATGCCAGCGATTAGCAAACTCACGAAACTGTTCAAAGTTCCCTCAACTAGGTTAGGTTAATTGCACTCGTAGAACATGACTAACAGTGGCGTGCACACCATATAGGCAAAAAGACACTGCCTACCTTAGTGTTTTGGCTACCCGACTAGAGTTATTGCTCGATCTTTTTTTGTTGTACTCACGACACAGGCCGACGAAGGTCTTGTGTTTTATGTGTGCTTAGATAGGTACCTATATTTCGTTAAGAAAAGTTACTATACATATGTGTCAATCCGTGGGGATTATATACTGCCTACTTTGTTGTAAAAGGCAGTGCACGCCACTGATCACTAGCAAACTAGTGGCTAGCATGTGTGCATAATCAATCTGTTCTAGTAAGAGTATAGTACAAGTGGCAGTAATGTTATTTAGCAGACTCTATTTTTGGGTGAACTCTACTGTTTCTGTACTGAGTTTGTTTCAGGAGTTAATTGCTCAGTGGGAAAAGGGGGAGGTTGTATGGGGAGCTTGTACAGGGTGGTTGTAGGGGAGTTTAGTGAGTGGAGAGTGTAGTTTTGTGGCGAGGTTGTATGGGCGGTTGGGTGGGGAGAAACCACAGGATGGTTGTAGTAGGATTTACAAAAAGAGTAGACTTCGGCTTATAAGAGTATTTCTGGATCACCCTGTATTCTTTATATACATATACAGTACATAATTTCCTCATGTCTAATTTCTTAATTTACGTATCAAGACGTTTCTCAGACTGACACCCACTTCAAATTATACAGCGAGTGAATCAACAACTACAAAACAGTCCCATCAGTTCAGTTTTTATAATGCTACAAAAATTGAGCGTCTGTAGTCCAGTTGGTCGGATACTTGACTTGTAACCGGGAGGTCG
>SJJU01042558.1:0-10191 GCA_012932125.1 Conopomorpha cramerella | reverse complement strand
CACTTCACGCCTGTCTACCCAGAGGGGTAGGCAGAGACTACAGATCTCCATTTGTCTACGATCTCTGACATACCCCTTTCGCTTCATCTACATTCTATACATCTTTCAATACATGACCTGCCGGTTTCGAGTACTTTTTCACGCCACCTTCCAACCAGGACATCACCTAATTTTTAATATGGTGTTGTCAAGCTAAGTGAGTAGAGGAGTCCCAGAAGACCAAACAGATCCATGGTGTCGTAATGGAAGGTGGCGTGTCTAGCTCGTAGGTGCTGTAACCGTAGTCTGTAAGAAATCAGGCCAGGCCAAAGGGAAATTAGAACCGTGTTAAATGAAGATGTAGTCTCTGCCTACCTTTGAAACACGCGTTAAATGTATCTAAAAATAAATATAGACTGTGGGCAATTGGATCTGCCTTCGCTTCGGGGTTGAAAGTCGTGAAATGTCTATTATTAAATAAGTTAGATGTAAGGGTTAGGGAATTAGAATTTAATGAATTTAAGAAAGCTGTAAAGACTATTTTGCTTAACAAATCCTATTACAGTGTATCAGAATACTTGTCATGTCCTCCGATATAATGTTTTCTGTCAACCGTAGGAACTGGAAATAAGATCTCAATTGTAAGTTTTTATATTTTCGTTGTATTCATTATTTGTATGTCATCATGCATGGCAAAGCATGCTGAAACAAATGTATAATGTTTTCTATTCATCTGTACCTTCATGTACAATCGGCCAAGAATCTGCTCTACCGCCCTAAGGTTGAAACTCATATGAATGTCATTAAACATTACGGTTCATTGTTCACTTGTCACAATATACCAACTCTAACTTACTCATGTTTTAGTGACACAGGAAGTGTCATCAAAACTGATAGACCATTTTCTTGGCCGACCGTACCTACACGCATGTTTAACCAATAAATTATACTTTGACTTTGACTTTGAATGTATTTCTATGTCCATAACATACAAATGAATAGTCAAAATTGTGGGTAAGCGCTTAAAACAACAATTCTTTTTTTATGTTTGTTGAAGTCCAAGGAATTTTTTTCCAAATAATTGCCGGGTCTGTATTTCTTCCAAAACACAACTTCCTACGGCAAAATAGATGTTTTCCGAGACAGCTAGTCTATATATAAAAATGAATTGATGTTCATTAGTCTCGCCGAAACTGGACAACGGCTGGACCGATTTGGCTAATTTTGGTCTTGAATCACGCGTGGAAGTCCAGGGAAGGTTTAAAAGTTCCAATACACGAGGTACTAATCTTCCTACGGCAAAATAAATGTTTGCCACGACAGCTAGTCTATCTTCTTCTTATATATAAAAATTAATTGATGATCGTTAGTCTCGCTAAAACTCGAGAACGGCTGGACCGATTTGGCTAATTTTGGTCTTGAATGACACCTGGAAGTCCAGGGAAGATTTAAAAGGTGTATTTCATCCAATACACGGGGTACAAAGGCGACTTCCTATGGCAAAACAAATGTTTGCCGGGACAGCTAGTCTATTATATAAAAATCAAAGCCACTTTTCGTTGTCACGGCATAACTCCGGAACGGGCGGACCGATTTCGCTAATTCTTTCTTTGTTGTGCTTATTAATGACAGCAGAAGGTTCTTATGAAAGAAAAAAATGACATCCACTGCTGGGCACAGACCACCTTGGATATAGTTAAGACAGGTAGTCACAAGACAACGTAGTCTAAGTTTGTTACATCATCATCATCATCAGCCCATACTTGTCCACTGCTGGACATAGGCCTCTCCAATTGCACGCCACTGTGATCTGTTTTCGGCCTCTCGAATCCAGCTTCTGCCAGCCATCTTGCGTATATCATCAGTCCACCTTGCCTGAGGGCACTTTGTTACACAATATTTACAAAATAGGTAAAACAATAAAATTAAAAACGAAAAAAATAAAATTCGGTAGGGGGCTAAAAATATGATTTCTACTCAGTGCTGCCATCTATACTTGTAAATTCGCTAGTTTTACAAGAATAAACCGCCCGACGGCCGCCCCTCATTTATGAAACTGGGCGGTCACATTGACGTTCCGGAAAATTCCGGCAGATGGCGTTTGCAAAATAACAAGCGGCCGTAATGATTACTATAAAATAATACAGAGGGCAGTACTAGTATAAGTTGATGTAGACTGCTCCGAAACAATTACTTCACTTCCTAGGGGGTTGTAGGCGGTACTACTAGCGCTGCAACTACAAAAAATATCTGTGGAAGCGGAATAAAAAAGAAACTAAATCCATCAGTCCTTCGGTAAACCACTAAGGACAGTTTAATGCTTTTTAAAAACACTTTAGTATTTATTTACGTGTGTGAGGGTGACGTAAGGGGCCGGGTGAGTAGAGGTCGCCCCAGAACATACATCGACCAGACTGGTGATGTCCTGGCGGAAGGTGGCGTGGAAACTACTCGAAACCTAAGATCATGTTTGAAAATAGGTATATATGTAGATGAAGCGAAAGGGGTATATCAGGACCGTGATAAACGGATCTGTAGTCTCTGCCTACCCCCTCTTATGCAATCTAAATACTGTCTACATGCCGCATAACATAATGAAATACATTTTATTTACCAAAAGTTTTGTTTTAACTCTAATATAAAAATATTACATAATAGATTTTTTATTATTTTAACGGCTGTAGTTGTTTAGAACTCTTTTTATTTTCAAGAAGAATACTTTTTTGTTTGGTCCTTCTCTGGATCAAATCTGGACGCGCTGTATAGGTGGTGCGTTGCCAGGTGTAGAAGTAGGTAGTACGTGAGTAGTCGGAGTAATACAAAACTGGTTCGGTAAAATGTTGTATATTTTGTGAAAGGTAAGAAAAGAGGTAAATAAATTATAAATAAATAAATATTTCACAACAACACACACATTGCCTACATCCCATATTAAGTAGCTAAAGCACTTGTGTTATGGAAATCAGACAACGAGATATATTTACTTATATATAGATACATTTTACTTATATTTATCTTTAAACGAGCAATTCTTGTATTGGGTGGTGGGAAGAGGTGAAAAACAATGAGAAAATAAAACGTCAAATTATAGAACAAAGTTGACATTGACATGATAAAAACAAAAAAAGTATTCTTCTTGAAAATAAAAAGAGTTCTAAACAGTAGTCATACACTGTGCGCCAATGTGTTAAGTAATGCCTTCAGTAGAAGCAAGAAGAAACTATTCGATAAAACAACAAAAACTCTACACCTTATCTACATTTACTTATCATCGTAAACACGCACAGTAGGTACTCTTTACTTACTCACGGAAAAACTTACGAAATAGCCAATAAAACAACTTCAGTACAACTATAATAAAACAACATTGCAGAATGTATACATATAGGTATACGTTAAGCCTGTTTCTCAGAGGGGTAGGCAGAGATCACGGTCGTGCCACTTGTCACAAACCTGGAAAATCAATATAGATTTGACACTTAATCAATCTACTATATAAAAATAAGTCGGGTTTTCCTCCCTGACGCTATAACTCCAGAACGCACGAACCGATTACCACGGTTTTGCATTCGTTGGAAAGGCCTCGGGCTCCGTGAGGTTGAGGGAGGAAAAAATTCAACAGAAAAGCGGGTAAACGAAACGAACCCATCTGGTGGCGAAACGGAGTTTGCTAGTATGTTTATAACATATACTTAATCTAATTCAGAAATTATCCAGATTTATATACCTAGTTATTTCACACATGAGAATAAATTTTATGTACTGACTAGCTACACCGCGCGGTGTTACTCGCGTTTTTTTCGTGCCTTCGTCAAATAGCTTTTATTCGTTACAAACATGAACCGTTTTCGCAGCGCACGCAACGGAAGCCCTCGAGGATGAATAATTTTTCCCGTTTTATTCACATTGTCCATTATTTCCTCGCTCCTAATAGTTGCAGCGTGATGTTATAGCCTTCCTCGATAAATGGTCCATGCAACACAAAAATAACTTTTCAATTCGAACCTGTGGTTCCTGAAATTAGCGCGTTCAAACAAACAAACTCTTCAGAGTTTGTTTGTTTGAACACACATGAGAATTAATTTTATGTACTGATTTGCAATGCTCTTGTAGGGCGCATGTTTTGCAAATTAACACCTATATTTGTACCACATGCAAGCAAATAAATGATTATAATAATATATGTATTAAAAAACATATACGTGGAGACAATGCGCAGAAACCAAAAAAAAATCTAAAAGTCTATTTTGTACAGTGTTTTATATTTCATTTCCCAGTATTGTCACTATTAAAAGTTGTTCATATTGACACGAGCCCCACAACTTTTCTAAGACCAATGCTCGGAGTCTCTTTTACACTCTGTATGACAAACAGAGAATTGTCATTACTGTCAAATACCCGAAAATCTGTTAGAAATAGAGAAAATTCCCCATTGTGTTTCCTGCGCAGTACAGTTTGAAGGTCTTCAAGTCGCGGGTGAATAGGTACCTGCTGAACAAGTGTGCTCCATCGTAGACCATATCGCTGCTTAACATCAGGCAGGATGGTGGTTAAACGCTTGTTCATAGCGATTAAAAAAAATGAAGAGATTTAACTAAGCTACATTTAATTTTCATTCTCATTGACTATTGACGACTTAGTATGACTATACTATAACTTGAACACGAAGAGAACTACATTGTTTGTTTTCGTTGTATTCATTATTGCAGAATTGTCGGCTTTAAAGCTGAACATAAGAGACAAGAAAGAAAAAAAAATGATCTGTGTCCATTTACACGGCGCAGTACGCATTGAAATCTTACTTCTATCCGCGTAGCAACGTTTACACTAGTGTAAGTACAGGTTCAGATGTCGGCTAAAGTGTGGTGATTGGTGTAAGGAGGGGCTTAGAAGCCTTACCGCGCGACGTGTGCGGCCGGACAAATCAAGGTTTCTGGTTTACTAGGCAACGAATATACATCGGAAAGGAGATAAATACTGTACGATATGTGTTCAGAACCTCTTTTTTATGTTATAATTTATATTTTACTTTTAATTTCATATTTGACATAGATTGTCAGTTTTTGTTTGTATTTTTTAGCTTTTTCACTTTTATTGTCATTGTGTCTTATATCGTCTCGCTACCAACTCGTCTTTCAACTAATTTGTACCCAAAAATAATAAACTAATATTTCACTCATAGTTCATTTCATTTACAGTCCGCTAGCCTTAAATTAGTCCGCTTCAATATGGCTGGCCTACAAGCTCAAAGTTGTAGAGCCTGCTATGGAAAGCATTGGCGATTCTCTGAAGGATCGAAGAATCAGAAACGAAGTGATATTTTTCTTATCACTATGAACAAGCGTTTGATCAGCATCCTGCGTGATGGTAAGCAGCGATGTGGTCTACGATGGAGCACACTTGTTCATTAGGTATCTATTCACCCCAGTGACTTGAGTGATCCGATAGAGAACCAAAGTCATCGACATAGCTCATCGGTTTAGCAAGCCGCAGAGGAAGTGGGCCGGCCATATTAGCGGTAGAACCGTTTCCGGCTGGGGCAAACGAGTTCTCTATAAAAAAGTCGTCTCCTCGCATCTGTCCACATGTATGTTTAGATCTTTAAAACTACGCAACGGATTTTCATGCGGTTTTCTATAATAGATAGAATGTTTCTCAAGAAGGGATTATATGTACGACACATGGATATTTTAGCAGGGAAACACTGTTAATGGTGTATATTAGTAAAACATTGTTTGCCATCACAGCTAGAATAAAAAAAAAATAAATACACTTCACGCCTTTTAATCCCAAAGCGGGGTAGGCAGAGGCACTTGCTTAATAAGCAAATGGCCACGGTTCACCAAGCGTATTTAACCCAACGTGACAGGGGGTGAGCCCATCGTTGTATGCCCGACGAAGGTAAGCTGAATTCTTATCTTTGGTTAATCTTCGCGCTATAATACCCGTTTTAAACATTTAATATCATGTCAGTGCGCGTTTCCTTAATAAATGTTATAACAAGTCGTTTTCGCGTCGGGGGTTAAGAAAACGTGATTTTGCTCGTTTTTATACTACGTTTTGTGTTCCACTCGTACTTTACCGGGTTTTATAAAATAAAAAATAAACATTGCAGATTGACTCCGCGAAAGGAAAACAAATAATTCCTCGCAGAAAACAATTCGCCAGTGAATATTTCCGTTGAATTTCCTCAACAATAAAAAAATCACGAGTCATAAATTCGTAAAAATAAATGTAATTTATTACCGATAGTGAATATATAACACGGCGAAGTGGAATGCAGTTATCACACTAATATAATAAAGGCGAAAGTTTGTGAGTGTGTATGTTTGTTTGTCACGTGTAAACAGCTGGAGCGATTTTAGTAAAATGTGGAGTTTTCTGACACACCAGATTAACGCACTAAAAGAAACCGCATTATAATCCGTTGCGTAGCTTTAAAAATCTAAGCATACATAAGGTAAAAGTTGATCAACTCCGGAAGGATGACGTGAAAGAGAAGTATGAATCAATGCTGAAAGAAAAACTCAGTATAATGAATGAAGAAATAAGAGAAGATGAGATAGATAATGTATGGAATGTTTTTAAAAATGGTATGGTTGAGATAGCCACGGAGGTATGCGGGGTGCGAAAGAGGAAGAATGTCTCCAGAGACTGTGAGCTCTGGTGGGATGAGGAAGTAAGCCAGAGTGTGAATGAAAAGAAAAAGGCATGGATGGATGTGTTGGCCATGAGAGCCAACACCCAAGCAACTAATGTGGATGAAAGTGAAAGGAAAATGTCTCAATATAAGTGCTTAAAGAAGAGAGTGAAAGAACTGATAGTACGTAAGAAGATTGAGTTAAAAGAGCGGAATGAAAAGAGGTTCTCTGACAACTTCAAAAATAATATTCGGCTATTTTGGAAACTAGTCCGGTCAGCCAGAAGTAAGTCAGAGAATCATAGCATGAAAGCAATTAGAGATAAGGATGGAAAAAATTTTAATGAAGAAAGTATGGTTGTAAGAAGATGGAAGGAATACTTTGAAAATTTGTTTGAATGTAGCACCGCGTCGACTTTGGTTGATGCGGGTAATATGGATGGCGAAGAGAATAAAAGTGAGAACTTATGAATGAAATTTTCAAGGCTATGAAAGGAATGAAAAATGGAAAAGCGGCTGGGTATGATAGGATTTCGCTGGAGATGCTGAGGGCTGGTGGTGCGGTGGTGGCGAACCTGCTGTACCTTATTTTTAATGCATGTTGGCGATACGGCCGAGTACCAAGTGATTGGTGCAAAGCCGTAATCGTTCCACTGTATAAGGGTAAGGGCTCACAGCAGGATTGCAAACATTACCGAGGAATCAGCCTTCTTAGTATCGTCGGCAAAATGTATGCAAAAGTGTTGATCGAAAGGGTAATACGTGAGACTGATGAAAAAATCTGGGATGTACAAGCTGGTTTTAGGAAGGGAATGGGATGCACCGACCAAGTCTTCTCTTTGCGCCAGGTGACGGAGAAGTTTTTGGCTAAAAACCAAAAGGTTTTCTGCGCTTTCATGGACTTAGAGAAGGCTTATGATCGGGTACCCAGGAATGAGTTGTGGACCTTGCTGCTGTCCCGGTTCAGGTTGGACAGGACCTTGGTACGGGCTTTGAAATCACTTTATGATGATTCCAGTGCCTGTGTCAGGGTAAACGGGACCTACTCAGACTGGTTTGGCATCCATAGAGGTGTCAGACAGGGATGCGTAGCGTCTCCGTGGCTGTTCAATCTGTTCATGGACAGTTGTTTGGAAGATCTGAAAGGTCGTGATTGGGGTCTAGATATGGGTGGTTTAATCATCAAATGCCTTTTATATGCTGACGATCAAGTTCTTCTTGCACCGTCGGCGTATGAATTGCAGCAGATGATTAATTGTATGAATGAGTCATTGAAAAGGAAAGGAATGAAAGTGAATGCTAGTAAGACGAAAGTAATGGTAGTCGAAAATAATGAAAGGACAGTTTGTGAGTGCATGATTGACGGTGAGAAAGTTGAACAAGTGGATGAGTTTGTATATTTGGGATCTCTATTTACAAGTGATGGAAAGTTTGACAAAGATATTGAAAGAAGAGTGAGTGCGGGTAATAAGGTTAACGGTGCCCTTCGCAGTGTTATGGAGAGCCAATTCATGTCGAAAAAGGCAAGATTGGCTGTCCATGACGCTGTACTGGCACCTACCTTAATGTACGGGAGTGAAAGTTGGGTATGGCAGAAGAAGCATAAAAGTAAAGTCAATGCCGTAGAAATGCGGTCATTGCGGAGCATGAAAGGTGACATTGAATGACAGGATAAGGAATAGTGTGATAAGGGAAAGTTGCGGTTTGAAGGAAGACGTAGTGACCAAGATTGAAAAGGGCATGCTTCGGTGGTTTGGGCATATGGAGAGAATGGATGAAAGTCGATTGACGAAAGAGATTTATATGGGTGATGTAATGGGCCGGGTGAGTAGAGGTCGCCCCAGAAGGACATATAAAGACCAGATTGGTGATGTCCTGACCGAAGGTGGCGTGAAAAGTACTCGAAACCGGAGGTCGTGTATGAAAGATGTATGAATGTAGATGAAGCGAAAGGGGTATGTCAGGATCGTGACAAATGGAGATCTGTAGTCTCTGCCTACCCCTCTGGGAGACAGGCGTGAAGTGTATGTATGTACATAAGGACAGACAGCGGGAGACGACTCTGTTTTATACTATGTAATTATATTATAATTAAAACACATTTTTAGGTTTTTTTTTTGTTACAATTGGGAAAGTTTGGTAGGAGCTCTTTAATTTTTATTCATCATCATCATCAGCCACATAACGTCCACTGCTGGACGAGGGCCTCCCCCAATGAGATCCGTCATTTGGGGTGAAATGCCAGTAATCGCCACGCTTGGCAGGCGGTTTGGCGATCGCAGTGGTGTTGTGGTTTAACTCACAGAGAGCGCTGCTGCCCGTTCTCTGGAGAGCTCCCTCGGTCGCCTCTAACGACCCCCATGACGGGAAAAGTTGGGCTGGGGTGGTGACACATGTATTCTATTCGCCGTCACCACACGGCTAATTTTATTTTTATTATTTCATGTTATTATTAACACATTGGCGGACAGTAAAAAAACACAATAGATTTTTTACTGTTATGACGGTGATAGACGTACACTGTCCGGGAAAGAGTTAACTATGTGTTTGACGAAGTCTACCCGCTGAAAAAATAAATGTTGTTATGATAATATATATATTAGCTGTATTAATAATTATTGTAATTTGTTCTTTATATTAAATTATATATTTTTTTCATCTCATTAAAATATTATTATTATCATAAGTAGGAATATACTTTCTTTCGTTTTGGATAGCTTTGTTTATTTTAACGAATTATCTCTTATTCTTTGTACTGTAAAAATATGCATGCTGTGGTAGCCTGTAATTTGGACTGCATGTTATCTTGCGTTAATTCACTATATTTTATTTATTGTATGTGTACATGTGTGTCTTGTAGGCTGTCCTAAACATATAAGTAAATCTATACTAATATTATAAAGCTGAAGAGTTTGTTTGTTTGTTTGAACGCGCTAATCTCTGGAACTACCGGTTCGAATTGAAAAAATATGTTTGTGTTGAATAGACTATTTAACAAGGAAGGCTTTAGGCTATATAACATCACGCTGCAACTATTAGGTGCGAAGACATAATGGAAAATGTGAATAAAACGGGGAAAATTATTCATCCTTGAGGGCATCCGTTGCGTGCGCTGCGAATATAATGTATATTGGCGAAACAATGTTTGCCGGAGCAGCTAGTAAATAAATAAAAGACCTTTTGTAAAACCAACATGAAGTAATCAACGACATGATTATGATCACGAAATTCCCACGGGAACAGGACAAATTGCGCGCAACACCGCCGGGGAACAACCAGAGATCAATAACATACATACATACACTTCACGCCTGTCTCCCAGAGGGGTAGGCAGAGACCACAGATCTCCATTTGTCACGGTCCTGACATACCCCTTTCGCTTGATCTACATTCATACATCTTTTCATACATGACCTCCGGTTTCGAGTACTTTTCACGCCACCTTCCGCCAGGACATCACCAATCTGGTCAATGTATGTCCATCAATTCAATGTATGACATTGAATGACAGGGTAAGGAATAGTGTGATAAGAGAAAGTTGCAGATCAATAACTACGGAACACAAGTGCAAA
>SJJU01042543.1:0-18526 GCA_012932125.1 Conopomorpha cramerella | reverse complement strand
GTAGAGAAATTAGTTGTTACCCACCTCCCAAAGAATGCCACTTTCATGTGATCCCTTTTGAGCACTTCTCGGATTGCTTGCACCTTGTTGACATAGGACTCCATGTTTGCCACATCTTGACTTGTTGCAATTTGTTGCTCCTTCGACACAGCTGCAAAAAATATTATTAGATAAATTAGTGGAACATTAATGACAAAGTTTTATACAAATACTACAGTACATCTTTTGATAGATATCAATAGTTGTTTTCTTCCATATGTAGATTAAATTCCATTATGTATTTAAATGCAGCAATGACCATTAGTCTTGGTCAATCAAATTGCACACACACACACACATGTATGAAAGTGCATAACCAAGTTCCAGCACAAATTAAATTGATAAAGTAACAAAATAAACATGTATCTCTAGGACAAATAATAATTAATTATTCCCCAAAACATTGAGTGCTGATAGACTGTTGACCTTAGATGGAGATCATCATGACACACCTGTCAGAGCTGACGTCTGCTGCTGGACATAGGCCTCACCAAAGATGCACCCTAACAATCATCATGTGTGCTTTCCCATTTTTGGCGACTCTAGGACTTCAGACCCATAGGCCATCAGTCCTATGCACTATGTGCACCTCCCATTGCCATTTCAGCTGGGACAATTGAGATAGAGATACATATTACATTAAACTTGTAATTTTTACCAAAGTTGTAATTCTTAGTGGTGTTAGTAACATCCTGAACATGTTAAATTTCTTTATAAGGACTCTTAACACATTATCCAACATCCATAGAATAGAACAGTTCTAGTGGCAAATTAAATGTTTTAAATGGTAGCTATAAATAACTCACCATGCATAAATGTGACAGCATCTTTGACATAATCATCAATCTCCACAAATATGTCATTTATCTTCTTTTTTGCTCTCACAAATATCTGAAGTGGAGAGTCCACATTGGTCATGTTGACACGCACCGCACCATTGTTCAGTGCAACATTGTGTGGTCCATCGCCAGCCATCATTGAAATAGTTCGGTTAACATACGCAGCCATACGGGAAGGAAAATCGTTCTATTGATGTTAGGTGAACCTTGTCACGGACAATACCAACTTATTTAGATAAACAGTACTTGACAGGTTAAACATCAAAAACATAGCATGCAGTGTGCAACTGAAACAAAAATAAAAAGCTACATAAAATCATGTGCTATTAAAGGGCTCCATTGTATGAAAACGTAAAAAGTACTTCTGATTTGGTAAATAAACATAAACTGTGATATGGTTGTAAAGACAATCTGTTTGAATGAACTACCAACAGGCCATCCACTGCCATTATAAACATAAGTAAATTATAATGCCTAGAATAGTACTTATAACAATGTACATATGTCTTTGGGTGACTAGTACTGGGCAGTAACAGAACACTTCCCCAATATTTTTGGCAATATTTGTAAGTAATTAGAATTATTTATACTAAGTTTAGAATTCCAAACAAAGATAGAAAAAACATCCAGTAGGCTAATAGATATAAGAGGTTATGATAATCAGCTGTCTACTTATAATTTACAGATACATACAAGTTCGTGAACAAAATTACGCAGGTACATATAAAAATGCTATAACGAAACACAACAAGCCAATTTGATATATTATTATATAGAAAATACACCTTATCATCTCGTTGCATCATCAGTACAAATTATCATCCCTGTAGTCACGCAGCGTGAAATATTACAGAGAAGATACGATCAGTATTTTATCACTTCAAAGGGTAAGACGTAAAACATCTGACAACCGCTAATAAGTCACGTAAATATCAAAAAGCAGGAATTCTGCAGCGGTGATTGCACTACCTAATGATTTTAGTGATAAAAAGATTATAAGAATGGTTATTTTAAAGCTCACCGATTCGTCAATACAACAAATAAACAGTCATCAAGTGTTTACTAGTTTATGAATAATTTGGACAGTAACCAATTTCACAGGAATTCCTGATTTATTTTGCCTATTTTTATAATTTGTTCGATTTTTTTGTGGTTTGTTCTGTATGTCACTTCAATCCCAATCGCATCGCATGACACAAAGCAAGCTAGAAAATGATAGGGTAACTTCTGTTAGATATTCGGTAAAATTAATTAGATGATTGGTTTTCTTGTATATTATCATTGCACGGAAAAGTTTTCATTGGATCAAGATTATCATTAATAAACCAATCAGAAAGTCTTTACCAGACAGCAAAAGATTCGTTGTAAAATTTGGTTGGTTAGTTCTAAGCACGCACATATTAAAGAATATCTTATCAGGGTTGAAGAAAGAATTTGTTAAATCTTGGAGCTAATATGATTACTCTAAAATGGACGTGCAGAATTAATGCTAGAATTAATTAAATTTAATGAATAGTGTTCTACCGATCACGTTACGCACCTACTATTTTTGAACGACTTTTTCACTATGTGACGCTGTCTGTGGCCGCTGCCTGTGCGATTCTTATGGCAAGTGGCAACTCTTAAAAAAAAAATGCATGCGATTCGTTCGGTTTCGTTGTAGCAAGCAATCAAAGCAAAAGCAAAGGATTTTTTTCATTTCAAACCTAGCCAGACAAGCTACATCAGTGTTTATTCTTTGAGCTACAAACTGATGAGCAAGGCATAAACGACGAACTGGAATTAGCATAAATAAATTGTGTAAGTAGGATTCGGAATTCTTGGTGGTAGCGTGCGGTGAAAAGGGGTGAAAACCGAGAGGAAGCACACGTAAGAAAGAGCCTATGGCAGCCCACTATTGCAACGAGCCAAGCAAGCAAAATCTATCTGGTTCATAATAAAAACTGTTTGTGTGACTAGTGTGTATTGTGTATTATAGATAGGTGTTATAAAAAACACTGATTTTATTCAAAATGTCGCGATCAGTTCGTGCCGAAACTAGAAATCGCGCAAAAGATGACATCAAGAGAGTAATGCAGGCTGTGGAAAAGGTTCGCCATTGGTACGTATTAATTTTTAGAGCAGGCCTCGTTCTATTTTGCGCTTCCATATATTTATAAAACAGTACAATCGCGACATTCAACCTCAAAATGGGCGTGGGGCTTTTACCTATGTGGTGCTTATGATCAGTAATAGTGAATTAACATACTCTTCATATCAATTTCAGGGAAAAAAAATGGGTAACCATAGGTGAGACAACTATGAAAATCTATAAGTGGGTGCCTATATCATCTTTGGAACAGAAGAAAAAACATGCTGCTAAACTTGAGAATAAAGAGAATGCACTGACTCCTAAAAAGATTCTTGATTCATCTAATTCCAACTTTGGTATTGCAGAAGACTCGAACACTTGTAAGTACCTATTTATTCAAATATACACCATAGCATTATTTAATTGTGATCATTCAGAAATCAGATTAAATAGAATGTTCATTGTCGCTTTCTGAGGATGGCTGAACAGGGCTTTGTGAAACAGGCTAGTTTAGAATTTCTAAAATAGTAGCATAGGGCATTGCTGAACTAGAAAGTAAACAATGACCACCCTGTAAGCTACTCATACTGAATCAGCCTTTGTGATTCCTGATACAATGCTGCAACTTGCTACTTGCAAGTAGTTACTATGATACTAGATGTGTTAGAGAAATTGTCTGAGATGTGAGTTACCTCCTTGATGAAGGACAATATAAATATATTAAATATGGTGTTACTCACTTCTTTTTTGATCCCATGGGAATTTTGGCCCAAATTATAGCATTATATTCATAGTGTAGCTTCTCAACACTGAGTACTCAAATTGGTCTGTTCAAATGTGTTTTTCCCATCACAAGTGTATGTTGTAACATAGCCTGTGTGTGAGTGAAAGATCCATCCAAACTTTTGCATTTATAATAATGGGAGGATTTTGGAAGTGCTTTCATATGTAAAAAAATATTATTTGAAGCATATGTGTTCTACCACTATAGATTTTCCTTTAAGGACAATAATGACATTTCTATTAACCTTTAACTATGGACGTTCAATTTTTGTTACGTAGATATGGACGCGCGGTCTCAGAGACCGCTACATACAAAGGTCGGATAACACACTTTTATGTTACTGACATACTAGTTTTTTTATCATATCCCCTTTATATGTATTTAAATGTAAATTTAAACACAAAATACACATATATATTTATTTATTCTTTAGAAAAACTTATCAGTATTAGGCACTTTTCAGACTTTTTAACTTGAGATCACTTATAGGTTATAATATTTCAGAAAAAAATCTTTCAAATTAACTTTATCTTGACTTACAATAAAATATAAAAAACATAGTATAAAAATAACATAAAATTAGCTTCTCAACATAAAACTTGAAAATTTCAACAATGCCTCAACTTGTCCATTTTATTGGCAGTCTTTGCACCAAGGTTTAGAGCACTTAAGGTATATGGGCTGTCCACAACCCACACAAGTGTAAGTCGTCTCACGTTTAATCTTTGGTGGACAAAGCCTACGCATCTTACGTTTAGGCACATCATTGTTTTCTGTTGCTAGTTCTTCATTTGACATATCAGGACCCAATACACGTCACACACAAATCTAAAAGCATGTGTTGGAATTTATCGTCAAATTTAGAATTATCTAAGCGCAATAATTTGGTTGCACTTTGTGGATTTGATAAATTAGACTTCCATTTCAATGCAGAAGTACTTGGTCTGTAATTTTCCGTCATTTTTATTGCAAAATACATGAAAACAACAAAATCAACGCCAACTCAATTCATTACACAAATGTGGACGTGCGGTCTCAGAGACCGCCGAAGAAATTAAAAGGGATATAACTCACCAAGTTCGCAGCCAGCGACGCAACCTACCGTCTCCATCGTCGTTTAGCTACTAAAACTGAAGCTATACAGATGCACAGATGTGGTACCCGCAGGGGAGCGGAGGGGTACAGAAATCACAAATTGCTAGCGGTCTACGAGACCGCACGTCCATAGTTAAAGGTTAATGCTTGTTTTCCTTTTGTTAAAGAAAATGTAATTGACCATCCATATTTTTCACAAGGTAATAACTGTAGTAACACAAACAACACTCATCTTTAAAATTTGCTTTTAGTGTATTTTTTTATTGACCTAATTTGACAGTCCCCATTTACAGAAATTTGTAGTCTACTGCAATCAAATTAGAGTATATTTTATGAGATGAAGTATCTTAACTGCATGTATTCAATGTTCAGTTTAATGCACCGGAACTGTCACATGGGTCTGAATCAAATTAAAAGGTGGATTTTGGATATTTAGAGTGTTAGTCAGTTATAATACATTTAATTTCAGGTTTCTCAACAGTTAGTGACTCACAAGGCCCTACAGAATTCACATCAAACAACTTCTCTGAAGATTCCAATTCGCAGAGTAGTGGAACAGCAACACCAGCAAAAAGGTTATAATAAATTAATATTTCCTGGCTTCTCTTTCACAAGTATGTGGACTGGGTTGATGCATTATTAAGATGTTAAGTGGACCATGGAGCCATGGCATCTTTACTCATGTATAATTTTACTGGTCTTTTGTTGTCCAAGTTATTTATATAATAGGTAGAGACATTTGATCTCCATCTGCTATGATATTATTTTAATTATAATTAAATAACTTGTTTTATGTGCTGGGCAACATAAAGTAAATTCAAAGTACAAGATTATGATGTAAATGTACAAGGAATGTGTATGACATATTGTACTGACTGAGTGTCGTGTCACACAACTCATATAAATAATGTCTGTGCAGCAGCTGTCTGGAGCAGCTTAGTTTAAATGTGTGCAAAATAATGATTGGTGTGTGAAAAATTCGTAAGTGTTACTTTTGTATAGACACCTAGCTAGATGAAGGAGTATGGAAGTAGTTGTACATAATTAATTTTAAGCAAGATTTTAATTATAATTGTATGTAATTTAAATTCGACTTTTATCAATAAAAAAATTTAAATACCTATGGTTCCTTGACTTTGTGGTTTTGATGAAATTATCAGGAGAAAGTTACCTTATTTGTGTTAGATTAGTTCCTCTAATCTCGGTGCCGCTTTATGTCCTGTACACCTACTAGGTCTATTGGTATTTTGGATTTTTTGACCTTCCAGGACTCCTACAAGTCCAAGTACACGTCCAGTATTTTCCTCAGCCTATATACGTAATGCAACAATCATATGGTGAAGGAAAACATTGTGTCGAAACCTGCATACCACAAGGTGTGTGTACCCTAATAACAGGCATGGACTCCCCCATCATGTTGGGTTAAATACCTATGGTGAACCATGGTAATTTGCTTAGCAAGTGCCTCTGGCTGTCTACCCTGCTTTGGGATCCAAAAGCAAATGAAGAAAGAAATGAAGTGTATTTATTTTTTATTTATATTGACACACAATTCAATTGTTATGGACCATGATCGTGGTCTTAGGGATTGGACTTATTACGACAGAAAGTCGCTTAAGTAGAGACTGAATAAATTAATAACCGACTTTGTATTACATGGATCTCACAACTTTTTACTGTAGAACAACTGAGTTGCGAGACTTGTTTTTATTGACAAGTATTGTTTTTGATAGGATAGCATTTACACAATATGGCCCGCCCTTCTTAAGTCAGGCTGTCTGGACCATGGTGGAGTTAGTCAAATTACATTCATTGTTAAGCACACCTCCAAAACGACACCCCTAAGACCAAGCTACACTGGTAATCTTAAGTATTACTGATTTGAAAGTGAACTTGAATTCTCGACCATCTCTCGGCCCAGAGGTTATGTTGTCAGTTTTCTGCTATTGTATTGAAAATCCAACATTACTTGGCCTTGCAACGTATCATTTTGGTGGTGTGGTTAACAAAGAACCGTCAAATTAAGACAACTTTATGAGGGGAAAGTAGGTGTGAATATTTAGCATAATACGTAGTTGGAACCTTTGCAAAATATTAATTTCATCCCTCTAGTCCCATTAACACTAAAGTTATACCTATGTGGTCGCCCGGCTTTCTTGATATTCAAGATTTCTCTGAAACGTGTTTTTTGCTGGAGTAATGCACACAATTAATTAATAGGTTACATTAACCCTTACATAATATTAAAAATAGGTATTTTATGTAGCTACCTAGGAAGGATATCTTCTTAGTTCAGATATTTCTTCTACAAAGTAGTCTTACATTGTTGTAGTGTTATCGAATTGATCTAGGCATTAAGAAAGAAAACCATTTTAAGAACATTTTCCATGCTCTATTTATTATTTTATACTCGTAGTAGGTCTCTACCTGTCTGTCTAGTACAGGCAGGTGCAATAATGTTGTATTACTTGCGAGTAGCGATTAGTCGAGTTCAAAATCGGAGGAGCATGATGCATGTTGCTTTCACTCGTTGTCAGACTGTGTGGCGGACGAGCAGGTATGCTGCAACGATCCCGTGGAGTCGATCATTGACCGCTGTTCCGATAGGTTCTCCATGTCAGGAACACCAATGATGCTTGACAAAAACTCATTGAATTCAATATTCTGGGGGAGAAAACTTATTAGTCTAATCAACATGGTCATCATTATGGCTGAGAAAGCGGGAAATAGTCACAAGTAGAAGCGGAGAGGTAGTAACTTTCATGAACTATACGTATCTACCTACTTAATGATAAAATGGAGAAATTATATAGGTATTTTGGGGTGAATGAAATCAATCCATTTTTTAAGCGAAGTTTTCTTTAAAAATAAATAAACAAAAGAGCGAGTCCGAAGACGAACGATCATAGAAGAAAGTATATAGTTGGATCTTTTTCTTGTTTATAGGTCGAGTCTGAAATATTGTCTTGACTGATTTTTTTTTTAGAAAATTCCTCATTTGATCACGTTTGTGATTCACGTTACCAGATGTAGATCATGAATAACCAGAACCTTCTAACTGAGATTTTGGCGATTTCCATGTTTTGTTGGCAAATAATTTATAATCCAAAATTTAACTTTCCGTTTAATGTTAAAAATACCTAATCGATATCCGTGTGCGTTACCCCAGCCAGATTTTGTCGAAAATCACATTTTTTTTAAGTAGATAATTAGAAGTCCAACTTCTTCAATTGTTGTGCTGATTTTTAAATTTGTTTTGCTTATGGTTTTTTAGTTATTTGACAAAAAAAGATCTGGCTGGCGTAACGTTACCCCAGCCAGATGTTTTGTTAATTAAAGGGTTTATTGAAATAAACTTAGGTACATAATTAGTATTCTGAACGAGGTAAATGTTGCCACAAAATTTGAATTTGTATCGTTTATGCTTTCGGAGATATTCAAAATCCTGCTGGGGTAACGTTTACGTGTTCGCTGTATCTCCGAAACGGCTAAGCGAATATGTATAATTTTTTTTACACAGCTTCTATGAATTTGTTATAATTTGTTTGCCAATAAAGAAAAACAAAATAATGCACCGTTTAGAAGTATTTTAATTAAAAAAAACTCAAAAATAGCTCCTAGCTCTTCAAAAAAGAGCTCTAAAGCCTTATTTGAAACGCCATTTTGTAGCTTACAACTGCCTTCAAATGTTTGTAAATTTTCATTAGAATCCTGTAGGTATTTATTAAGTTACAACGATATTTAATTCAGTTCTTGTAACGATGCGCTCCGGAGATTTTAAGCCTCCGATTTACTGAGTTCCTTGTGGATTTAAAAGTTGAATAAGATATCAATAATTAGTATTTTAGTTCAATTTTCTACCTGTAAAATTTCAGCGTAATACGATTTGTAATTACTGAGATAATTAAAAGACAGACATTAGGTAGTTCATGATCATGGCAACCCGACCAAGTATAGATGGCTACGAAAAAGCGGCCGCGTAGTACTTTATGCCTACCTTTTAAAACGTATAGTATAATAACGCTACATGCTCAATACAGTCGCGTACAGAATTAAACTATTCAGCCTATAGCATAGTATATATCTTGAAATGAATTAAATTTTTAATTTGTGTCTACTTATTTATGTTACCTACTTAAAATACTGTACCATTCATTACCTATCTTATTTAACCTGTTTTGTGTGACGTAAGCGCTAAACTTATATATTTATTAACAAAATAGTGAAATATTTAATTGGCACAAACACGGTCCCGTTGCAGTTTTAAAATAATATAGATTAGCCAGCCAGTCATCGTAATGTGCTCTTAAAATAATAATGTCAGTCAATAATTTATTATGTGATTGTTAGTTCATGATTTGAAAATAAATGTTAATCTTTTTGAAGTTAATTTATAATTATGTTGAGCCAATGAACATTTATTATGCTGCTATAAGAAAATATATAACTAACTTAAAGTGTTTAGGTACTTCGCATTTTTCTTTGTAAGTTTATAAGACATGATTTGTAAATAAAAATACTCAAATTAAGATAATATTGTTTTCGTTTTACACTTCTGTACGTAACTGTACTTTACGTTTAAAACTATCCTATTAATTTCAATAGTTAGTATAAAGCACTACGTGGCCGCTTTTCGTAACCATCTATACTTGGTCGGGTTGCCATGATCATGCACTACCTAATGTCTTTCTTTTAATTATCTCGGTAATTACAAATCGTATTACGCTTAAATTTTACAGGTAGAAAATTGAACTAAAATACTAATTAATGATATCTTATTCAACTTTTAAATCCACAAGGAACTCAAGTAAATCGGAGGCTTAAAATCTCCGGAGCGCATCGTTACGAGAACTGAATTAAATATCGTTGTAACTTAATAAATACCTACAGGATTCTAATGAAAATTTACAAACGTTTGAAGGCAGTTGTAAGCTACAAAATGACGTTTCAAATAAGGCTTTAGAGCTCTTTTTTGAAGAGCTAGGAGCTATTTTTGAGTTTTTTTTTTTAAATTAAAATACTTCTAAACGGTGCATTATTTTGTTTTTCTTTATTGGCAAACAAATTATAACAAATTCATAGAAGCTGTGTACAAAAAATTATACATATTCGCTTCGCCGTTTCGGAGATACAGCGAACACGTAAACGTTACCCCAGCAGGATTTTGAATATCTCCGAAACCATAAACGATACAAATTCAAATTTTGTGGCAACATTTACCTCGTTCAGAATACTAATTATGTACCTAATGTTTATTTCAATAAACCCTTTAATTAACAAAACATCTGGCTGGGGTAACGTTACGCCAGCCAGATCTGTTTTTGTCAAATAACTAAAAAACCATAAGCAAAACATTTGACAACTTTGCATTTCGAATGGTAAATTATATTTTTATTGAAAATTGAAGAAAATATAAAATTATTTGACCCGTATTTTTTTATTCAACATAAAAATAATGTTTTCATTCATGATTTTCACTTTTAATATTGATTTTTTTCGAAAGGGCGTAAGCGCCATATGACGTCACTATTATGGATACACAGATCAAAGATAGATAGAAAAGAAAACTATAGCTGTCAATGTCAATTTTCAAGTTGTAGTCTGTGCAGATCGTCGTTTTGTTTACTTTTGCTGTTAGAAAGGTGTGTTTATTTATTTGCTAACCACGTCGAGTCAGAGTAATATTACTCCTAACATTTCTTTTTCTCTCGGTCAGGTTGATGCATTTTTATCGATAGTAGCGAAATAGCGGGGTTTTAGGTTTATTCCAAGAAGAAAATAAAACTACCGAAATAATTGCTATTATTGTTTGTTTTGAAACTGACGATTCGGCTGTCACTAATATTGTCAATTATATTGATTTGTAAAAAAATAAGGATAGGCTTGAATCCCACCTATTTCGCACAAAGTAATGACGTCATCACAGATATTTCACATTTTACGTAATATCTCCGAATTTACGCATCTAAATAATATAATATTTTTTGTACAGCATCCTGAAACGAAAATACAGAAACGGTTTTTTTATTTATACTGCTTATTAGTTATGCAAAGTTGTCATTGGACTTCTAATTATCTACTTAAAAAAAAATGAGATTTTCGACAAAATCTGGCTGGGGTAACGCACACTCGATATCCCAGCAGTTTCTTCAGAAAAAAAAATGTTTTTGAATACTTTTATTTTAGCTGACAAATCATTTTTTTTCATAATATTTTTTACAATGGAAAATGTTCCTATTAGGTATGTGTACTTTTGGATCAGCTAAATGTAATACCTACATCAATTATATTTTTGTTACTTTTTATATTACAACTAGCTGTACCGCGCGGTGTTACTCGCACTTTTTTTCGTTCCTTCGTCAAGTAGTTTTTATTCATTACAAACATGCATCCATACAATTCTTTCCTCTTTATAATATTAATAACAACTAGTGCATTAATTTCAACCAAATTAGTTTACCATAAAATCGTTTCTAGTGAGTTAATCTTAAAATATAGACATATTATACTGTCGTGCGTGGCCTTTATTTAGATCATATCAAGAGGAATAATTCTTTCATACATATATTTTTGGTATCTTGAACCGATTTCGTAGCGCACGTAACGGAAGCCCTCAAGGATAAAGAATTTTCCCCGTTTGTTTCACATTTTCCATTATTTCTTCACTCCTAATAGTTGCAGCGTGATGTTATATAGCCTAAAGCCTTCCTAGATAAATGGTCTATTCAACTCAAAAATATTTTTTCAATACGAATCAGTAGTTCCTGAGATTAGCGCGTTCAAAAGAAACTCTTCAGCTTTATAATATTAGTATAGATTAAGTGTCTCGGCAAACATTTGTTTTGAGATAGGAAGTCGCTTTTGTACCACGTGTATTTTAAGAAATACACCTTTTAAACCTTCCCTGGACTTCCACGTGTGATTCAAGACCAAAATTAGCCAAATCGGTCCAGTACCTAGTTCTCGAGTTTTAGCGAGACTAACGAACATCAATTATTCATTTTTATATAATAGATAATCACTTAACAAATATTTGATACATTTTTTTTGTAGATAGGTACTCGTAGTAGATATTGGTTAATCACGGTTGATACGTAGATCACGGTCTGGACAACAAATTCAACACATCGGAACAGGAAAAGAGAAATTCGATTGTTTTTAGGAATAAAAATGTAATCAGCGTAAATATTACGGTAATGGAGAGTTTGGTGAACAGGCTTTAATCAATATTCCTTCCTCATCATCATCAGCTCATATTTGTCCACTGACCATATTCCTGCCTACAGTCAGCGTAATGTTACAAATGCAATAAATATATTATAAATCTCAACATTTTTTTTGTAAGAAATTAAAATCGGCGTATACTTATGCATACAAGTAGGTATCTACATGGCTTAAAACGGTATTTCAGACTCGACCCATAAATAAAATAATGAAAAGGATCTTTATACATATATCCTTGCACCCACCTCTGGAAGAAATGAAAAGTCGTCTTCGGAAAGGTTGGCGCGGTCTTCGAAGCTCAGCCCAGCCAAGATGGACAGTAAGTACCACGACAGGTCGCGTGGAAAGCATTCACCTGCCGATGTTGTGTTCATTTTATGCTGATGGCAGCTGCTACATAATACATACCTAACCATTAATTTCCTAATGAGTTAGAGTTACTTACTTAAAAGTAACAAAATAGGTTAGGTACTCAATTCGACTATAACTTTGACATTTATGATAAGAACTAAAACAAATTAAATATTAAGATAAACATTGAAACAGAATGCTATCCGCCACAGGCATCGTCAATATACTTAACACGTTGGCTGCCCACCATACTTCCCCTTAAGTACCTACTACTCCTACGCCCCATACATATTTTATGATCCCATCGAGTGAGTAGGTACCTATCACTCAAAGCACATCACTCTAGCCTTTTTACTGAGATGCCATGAGCATCACCTGTGGCACCTTAGCTCATTAGATAGTATGACTAAAAACTTGGCAGCCCGATTAACATCCTTACTTACATATAATATTGTAAATCGGAAAGTGAGTTTGTGTGGTCCGCTTTCACGCCGTAACTACTGAACCGATTGCTTGGAAATTTTGCAGACGTATAGTTAGAAGTCCGGTTTAGGTAAATAATAGGGTGCTTTATATCCCGTAAAAAAATTATATCCCCGAGGGAAAACAAAAATATTCCTTTATACCGCAATATAACCGAAGACCACGCGGGCGAAGCCGCGGGCGGAAAGCTAGTGATGGTATAAGGCAACATGTTCTACCAATTATCGAAGTCCCTCAGAAGCTTGCAATAAAAATATAAATAATTTTGTAAGTAACCAGAATATATTCTTCCAAATAGCATTCAGATTGACTTTGGCCCTCAAAAAATCATAAAATAATAATCTGAAAAATGTGCTTTTCATACCACCGATGATGCTCATGGCAGCCGAAGTGTTGAAATACGTGGGTACAAATAAATATCCAAAATAGTATTTATTATTAGGAGACACACCTCTAGCTAACTATGGAAATCCGTGCAGACAACGTAATCTACAATGTGATCCCAAGGCATTAAGATACTTAAAACAAACACGGACACTTTGGCGCATGCTTGCTTCCTGGTTGAGCCCCAGCTTGTGCAATGTACAATAGGCCTTTATCGACACACTATGGTTTTCTTATTAATAATAATATGTAAATTGTGTTACAATATTTAGTTTATTTATATATTTATTAATCTCTCTTCACTCATGAGTGCTGGCAGAATACCAGCGTCACGGGCAACCGTGGCAATATGCTGAGTCGGCGTCTCTTTTTTGCTGACAGACACAGGAACGATAGATAGGAAAGCTGCATTTAACATGTACTGTATGTGTAATCCATTGTACTGAATTATTGTTTGTGTGTTTTTTGGCAAAAATAAATGAATGTCTACGTCTATGTCTAAAACACAGACCGTAGTTGGCGAGCATCTCGATGAAGTCGTCCCTGGGGATGTAGTAGCGTTCTTTGTCAAAGGTAGCGAAGTTCCGGAAGGCGTTGCGGATCTTGTTGTAGCTGTCGCCGAGCGCCGGGCGGTGGTTCACGTACAGCTTCACAAAGTCCTCGAACTCCAGCTCGGATCGCGGCTGCTTGCGGTGAACACAGTACTTCGCTTCCACCAACAGGTTCTCCGCCTAACGAATTCCTACTTATTAATTACTAGCTGCTTTATTTATTAAGAACAGCATATGGAAACATCAGTTCAGAAAGAGGCGTTACCACGGAGAGAAGAACTGACAAGAAACTCCCTGCTCATCTTTATAAGATAGGGATTATACTCTGGCAGCTATCATCCCAAACATGTTGTCAGCATTGCTCGAGGTCTTTTTACACTCAGTAAGTATAGTTAGATATGCGATAAGACAGCGCATTTCGCATGCAGCTTCTACGCCATGATGTGCAACTCACCCAACAACGTGTTTGGGATGATAGTTGCCGGAGTCGACTTGCTCTATCGGCTACGTGTCTACACCATACGTACACATGTAGTCAAATGACGTCTTCATCACTTTGTTACTATCGAATCTGAGTCTCTGTTGAAATAAACATTATTACCTAATATAGGTAATTCAAGCCAAATAAGTTAATCTTAGGTACATAAGTAGGTAGCTATGCCTACCTCATATTGTGAAGGGAAGTAGCCGAGCGCCCGCATGAGGTCTGGGAGAGAGTCTATCGGTATAAAATCCTTGACGGTGCGCATAGCCGGGGAGAAGGTGCCCTGGCACAGAATCTGGATATAGTAGAATAAGTCGCGGATTTCCTGGAACAGCCATCCCGGCCGGCCGTCTTCGATCAGACAGTAGTACGGGTCCAAGTCTTCGCCGCCCTTTTTACTTGTCATGTCTACTGCCCTGTACGACAGAAAAGCTTTGAATTATGTTTTCATCCTAATTGCACTTGTTCGATATTAGTGGCGTTTTGAGTGCATATCTTTTTCAACGTTAATGATATGTTGAAAAGTAGATATACATTAATGATGACATCATGTCAGTCCATCGAGGTCACGACCCGTGCACCCACCAGCTTCACCCACTAATGGGTGCATGGGTAAACCGCATTTACCCGTGAACCCACTGCACTAGGGATTGAATCAAATTGATAACAAATTATCGAAGTTAATTAATAAAATCTTGAAAGTTGTTCATGCAGAATTTGCTATGACGAACGCTCTTAAACATCTTTTTTAAACATTATTCCGAAAAACAAACACCTATGTAGGCTTATGTTGTTTCTTGCGTCTTTTACCCAACAATATGATATTTGATGGATGGAGATATATTACTGAGGTATGCCTGGATCTTAATGATGCGAATTTAAAAAAGTTCCTAATATATTACGTTTTTTTTTATTTAAAGGCTAATTTCACTGAAGATTGATGCGTGTACAATAAGCGACACAGAACCAACAACGTGGCCGAAAGCTGGAACTCCAATATTAAGAAAATAAACAACAATTGTGTGACAATCGCTAAGTTGTTGAGCAACATTTTTACAAACCATTGTAAACTTACTGATAAACGGAGCCAAAATGTTATTAAGGGACAGCCAAATAATAAATACAAAAATGCAACTTATAGATGGTATGTACGCGTCGGACATTTTTTAGAGAAGTTACGTTGAACAAGACATTATTTTAATTGTTTATTAGCTGTCAAGAAACTAGTGTTAAATTTTATAATTAAAACGTATCGATAATTTGTTATAAATTTGATTCAATTCCTAGTGCAGGGTTCACGGGTAAATGCGGTTTACCCGCGCACCCACTAGTGCGTGAAGCTGGTGGGTGCACGGGTCGCACATGGTCCATCGACGTCCGTAGGCCTCCCAAAAGACGCACTACAACGATATGTCTTATGCGTTCCTCCGTCAAAGCCTGCCCGCCGTTCGTCGGACCACCTTGTTTGAGGTAAAAGTTGTTCATGTTGACAAGCCCAACCACGTTTCTATGGTAATTTTCAGACAGTATTATGGTTACTGTCGAATAACGTCTTCATCAAGTTTTAAATATTATAAGTACATACACATGATGTAGATAGGTTGCTACTAGCCTAAAGAACGTCCTCTGATGCCCAACCAGCATCAGCGATAGAATAAGGCCATCGAGAGGGGTTAGTCAAAAGAAATCTGACACCGATCCCACAGAGCGGCGGAGTGTCCACGAGATTTTCCCCTTCACAACCAAAGAAAAAAGCTAACCTGTAGTTGGCCGCCCATTGAATCATGCACGGATCCTTGGCTCCAATAGTAAACAGAATCCCCAAATCTTCTCTAAAACACATCTCCAGGATCTGTAAATGTTGTTTAGAGTCTGACTCAGTTATTCTTAAGTTGTTGGATTTCCCTAAATGTTTAATATACCAATGTCACAGTTATTGTAGGCAGGTACCTCTATAGGATGTCCGAGTAGTGCGACATGCTTCCATGGGTTGCCGTCGAGTGGCATCTTTTGAAGGCCGATGACGTTCTTGGTGGCAAAGAGCAAGTAGTGCTCGGCGGCGGCGGCGGCGGCGGCGGCGTCGGGCGAGTCGACAGCGTCGGGCAGGCGCGCGCGGCGCGTCACGCGCTGCACGCGGCACACCGGCTGCTCGAACCGCGGACCCAGCACCGTCGACAGCGTCATCGTCGTCTCGTAGTTCACCAACTTATACTTGTACTGAATACCCAAACAAGTATACTATATCTTTCAATTCCACGGACCAATTTGACAGTTCCCATGCAAACAATTTTGTACTCTGCTGCAATCAAGTTAGAGTATATTTTATGAGATGGAGATCTTTGGCAGTTTGAATTCAATTTTCAGTTTAATTTACTTAGAAATAAAGTATCATAAAGTACGCATAGAAACTGTCAAATTTGTCCTTCGAATTAAAAAATAGACTTTAAGTAACAATTTTTATTCTTTGGAGAAAATCACAAAAAGATATCCACATAGGCCAAATCAATCCCTAGCCTTTGGACAAATAATAATATTTACTTACTAAGAATTCGTAAAATTATTTTAATACCGAATGCAAAACATTTTGATTTTGACTGCAACATTTGACCGCGCGTCGTCACTGTCGAAGTACACTCGCGGGGCAAATGAGGAGTTTTTTTTGTCGAAAGGTATTTTCGACCCAAATGAGGAGGTTATCGCCGCCACGGAGACCTACTTTGCAGACTTCCAGAAAACATAAATTCTTCAGACGGATTAAAAAAGTTGGAGCATCGCTGGGCCATGTGTATCGAATTAAAAGTAGACTATGTTGAAAAATAAATCGTAATTTAACAATAAATCGTATAATCGCATTTTAATTCCAAAGCGGGGTAAGCAGAGGCACTTGCAAGCAAATACCCATGATTCATCAACCCTATTTAACCCAACGTGACAACGTGTATTAGGAGCCATTATTCACACACTGCGTGGCGTGCGGGTTTCATCACGATGTTTGGATGCTGGTAATGCGGTACCTCCAACTACGACTGGCTATGTAGTGACGACAAAAAAGAGGTACGTAAAGCGTTGCGCGATCTAGACGTGAATAAAGCCAGTGGCCCCGATGGTATTCCAGCTATTGTTCTGAGGACATGTGCGCCTGAATTGACTCCTGCCTTGACGCGCCTGTTTCGCCTCTCCTTGGAGGCCGGAAAATTACCAGACACTTGGAGGCTTGCCAATGTGCAACCTGTACCCAAAAAGGGTAGTCGTGCTGACCCTACCTGCTACAGACCTATCTCAGTCACCTCCATCCTCTGTAAGACGATGGAACGTGTACTGAATAGCAAGCTGCTGACGCATCTTGAAGCTAATGACCTCCTCTCTGACCGGCAATATGGCTTCCGCCGAAACCGGTCCACTGGGGACCTTCTTGCATGCGTCACGCACATCTGGAGTGAGACCTTGGAGAAACACGGGGAAACTTTAGCTGTCTCCCTGGATATCTCCAATGCGTTTGATAGGGTCTGGCACGACAGTCTGATTGGCAAGCTTCCGTCGTTTGGACTGCCTGTTGGTTTCTGCGCGTGGTTGGCTGATTTTCTGAGGGAACGATCGCTCCGAGTAGTCACAGATGGCTGCTCGTCCGATCTAATGGCAATTAATGCCGGGGTTCCTCAGGGTTCTGTTCTCTCTGCAACACTTTTCCTGCTGCATATAAACGATCTGCTGAAACCCGGTATCTATGGGTACGCAGACGACAGCACTGTTGTAGAGATTTACACATCTGACGCGCGAGCCAGCGGACCGCAAATCCGGGTACTCAGAGAGGCATTGGTTGAGCGTTTGAACCTGTCCCTTAGTGAAGTCGCATCTTGGGGCGAGGCCAATCTGGTCAGGTGCAATGCGCTTTAGCCCAGCAGTTCCGGGCATAAGAATAGGTCTGAAGGTTATCCCTTGTCGTAAGAGGCGACTGAAAGGGCGTGGGGGCTGTAGCGTACGGGCGGGGACTCGTGCGCTTAAATTACGGTCCCCGAGGACGATGGCGGTACCGCGGTGACCCTGGGACCGCCGCGATTGCCGGAGATGGTCCGTAAGGGCCTAGCGCGGCTGGGGCCGCCCTTGATGTTGTGGCTAAGGTCGTTCCGGGGGCCCCGGCAGTAACGCGCGAGTGGTCACCGTGGGGTTTTAGTGGGTGCGAGCCCCACATAACCCACGCCGTTGTAAAAAAACAAAAGCGTT
>SJJU01042521.1:0-15890 GCA_012932125.1 Conopomorpha cramerella | reverse complement strand
CACGTCTAGATCGCGTAACGCTTTACGATAGATCTTTTCACGATTTTAGAATGGATGTGACTGACAATCAAATGTATGGCGATGTCATTTCTATCCCAGCGTTGAATGTCCTATTGCTTCTTAGTTCTTTGTCATCAATTATAAGAGCTGTGTTTTTTGTGTTCACAAATCGAAGTGACAACGTTTCGATTATGGAGTTATTTGTAAAATATTCATTATAAGCTCTGCAGCACTTTTTATGCACGGCTAACAAAAAGGTTTCATCTTGTCGAAATCTTGAAATTGTCTGTTGCGCATAAAACGTTTACGAAGATTATAATTTATGGTAAAAAACATCACTCATAAATCGATCGTAAAATAAATCAAATCTTTCTACTATCATTCTAGGCTACGCATATCGATCGACCTGTCAGAATTTGCTTCTTAGATGACGCCGACTAAGTCTTATACTAATGTACAGCGATTGTAAAGTTTTAATATAGTCCGTTTAGAAGTTTTCGCGTGAAAGAGTAACAAACTTCCAATCAAACAAACTTTGGTTTGAATATCCGCTGTCCGCTCAGACACTATTGCCGAATCGAGACTAGATATTTGGTGGTAGGTGTTTCTATAACTTTAAATGTATTAGGGTATAAAGTTTTCGATATAAAACTGACACCGTTTTGCCAAATAACGCGATATATGTACAAAAAATTCTACCTTTTACCTATTGACAAAAAAGTTCTTTCAAATCATTCATGACATGTTTGTCGCACGAGTGGGTTGGAACGTGGATAAGTTATATTCAGCAGAAACGTACATGAAGCAATACAAATCATGCGTAAGCATATCGATCTGTGACATGACAACTAACAACAAACTAGGTACATGGTAATTCTTGTTTGTGATTACCGATCAATTTTATTATTTTCCACTATTGTAAAACTAGCTAACCCGGCAACCGTTGTTTTGCCAGTGTTCGCCTGCTATTATACCTATACATATAAAGCTTCCTCAAGAATCACTCTTTTAGTAAAGAAAACTGCATAAATATCCGTTCTGAAGTTTTAAACATCTAAACATACATAGGGACAGACAGCGGGAGGCGACTTTGTTTTATTTATGTATTGATAACTATGAGGTCGGCCGAATACATTTGGTATAGTACATATAGCTTTTTTATTACTAATTTATGTGTACTATAAAATATGCAACAAGTGCATTTCCTGAATTGACTTCGTGTGAAGTATTGGATAAAGTTATTTGAATTTTACAAACAGATATTATAAGACAATTTTTTAAACCAGTTAAAAATATGTTACAGCAAAATTAGTTATTATCAACGTTAGAAACATACACAACAGACATAATGATAGGTTAATTTAAATTCGTAATACCTATCTCCCTAATTACTTACCTGTATTTGGTTGTTTGTTTAAGGATAGTATTTAAACGTGCATCAAAAAAGTCTAACATAACCTAACCAAAATACTGACTTAGCGACAAAATTACTGATTTGGTCAGCTAATAAATACAAAATCAAATTTTTTTCTGCTCAATTAGTAATTTTGCTGCTCAACTTAGTATTTTTAGGCGCTCAACTTATTATATTCCTTTGTTTAATACTGATGCGCACGGTTCACCACTGAACTACATAGTGTTGTTAAATTTATTACATTAACTAGTTATTATCTGCCAACAAACGGTGTGTCTGTCTGTGGCATTATAGCTCACGAACTAATAAAGCCAACAAACTGTTCTGCAATTTGGCAGAATTTTTATTTTATACAACATAATTGCATAGTTTCAATGAAAAAAATATTTAAATAAAAATTACAGTAAAAGAATCCGTTATGAGAATGAAACCTTTAAATAAACTATAAATCAAACACTAAGACAATACTGGTTAAATTGTAACAGGAATCTTTGTTCAACGTTTCAAATATTTCCAATAAATTGTTCCCGTCGTTCAATTTCGTAGCTAGATTTGTTAGCTAGCTTTGATATCTTCTGTTTACTTCCCATTTCGCAACCGGCTACATGTTTGGAATGTTGTACGATGTATCGTTTCGTAGCCAACTACAAAAAGGGATGTTTATGTACCTATAAACTCATTTAATTGTCTATTTTTTAAATAGAAACGAGCTTTTGAAGCTCATGTTATCACTGTCATTTCGGATACTAATGACACTTAGTCTAAACATATACATATAATAATAGTGGACACCCCGCGACTTCATTCGCGTAGCTTCAGTATAGCATACAAACTGTAACATGTTGTATATGTATAACGTCGAGTCCCACAGGATTGGAATAAAAATTATCCTATGTCCATCTCCTGGTCTTAAGCGACCTCCCTACAAATATTCAGCCAAATCGGTTAAGCCGTTCTTGATTTATAAATAGTGTAACTAACGCGACTTTCTTTTATATACATAGGTACCTATATAAGATACTAGTGAACTCGACAGAGGTTGTCCTGTCTTAACTATTAATATGAATATCTAGGGTGGCCTGTGCCCAGCAGTGGATGTAATTTTTCTTTCATAAGAACCTTCTACTGTCATTAATAAGTACAACAAAGAAAGAATTAGCGAAATCGGTCCACCCGTTCCGGAGTTATGACATGACAACGAAAAGTGGCATTGATTTTTATATAATAGAAGATATCTATTTGTATATAATATATTATTAGATTAGGCCGAACATTGGTTCGGAGGTAGCATGGAACCAAGAGACGGAGATCATAAGATACTTTTTACCTCCAATCCCGTGGGAAGCGTCGCTATAATATAGATGGTGTAATAATTTGTATGAAATTATACTGAAACTACGCGAATGAAATCGCGGGGTGTCCACTAGTAGGTAATGAAAGGCGAAGCATAAAGCACATGGCGCTACACACTTAATTACTACAACTATTAACAACAATATTTATAACAACTCTACCTTATTGATTGATGTTTTAGTGACACAGGAAATGTCATCAAAATTAACTGATCGTATTCTAGACACATACGGACCAATAAAAGTGAAGCAATCCGACGAACAATCTTGTAGTGAAAACGATTAACCAATCGCGTGTTTTTTGTCCAAACCTATCATTAGTGTCCCTTTTTTTTATTCAAGCGTTGCTTACACAGTCAGTCAGTCAGTCAGCTTCTCATTGTACATATATATCTATTTAGACTGCGTAAAGATTACATAGGGTTAGGTAGGTACAGTACACTAACGTCGCACCGATAAGATGAAAATAAGGTCGAAGATTTGCGGCCATTTTTAAATAGGAAATCATCACCCAATTGACATCCACAATGCCAATAAACTGATAGGCTATAATAACAGAGTTCATTCGTTGCGAAAGATTCAGAGTTCAATACTACAGTTCGAAGAATTGTTTGTTATTATCTTGCCCTAAGCCGACCTTGACCTTATTAAAAGGTCGGTTACTTTGATTATTGTCTCCAAGGAAAACACTTCACTTTAGGTGTAATTTTGATATCAGACTTTAGACGTCTATTATGCCAGTATTGTACGCAAACACTAACAGCCCACCCAGCACAGCGCTCCAAGAAAGAAGAGACGAGACATATAAGGTGCTGCCATTTGTTGAAAGAAGCTGAGTAGCACGAAGATGACGTGATTGGCTGTTAAAAGCATATAACAGCCAATCACAGTGTGTGTTAACAAATTTTGTTCTAGGGCATATCTTTCTTGGAGCGCATGCTAGACCTACTAATACTACTAGGGAGCCCGTGGGACTGCTTGTAAGTATCTAATATTTTTCGTATGTAGTCGAGGGTCGGCGGTCAGTTAAATACGCATGGTGAATCGTAGGTATTTGCTTAGCAAGTGCATCTGCCTACCCCGTTTTTGACTAAAAGGCGTAAAGAGTATTTTTGGTCGAAAGTTATAAGTAAGATTAATCATGAACATCGATATTTACATTTCATACGCATAACTGTCTTTGCCATTATGATTTACCTATAGTTAATAATCGACAAAACAACCACCACAGTTTTATTGAGGATGCCTATACATAGTGTTAAAGGACCCCGAGCAATGGTCTTAGAAACATTATTGAAATGAAAAAAAAATTCAATCCCCAATAATCCCCATACTAAATGTCATCTCCCGAGTATAAAATTTGTCTATTTTGCATGGAGACAAAAAAATGCGTATACCTCTATAACACACAAGTTCCTCAAGTTGCTCGTCCTTCAAAATCCAGTGTTTGATAAATTGGCCCTGCAGTTCCGGGCGTCAGAATAGGGCTGCGGTTCTCCCTTGCCTTCTCTCTCCTTTCTCTGCCTCTCTCTAACTCCTTTTCCATCAAAATGTATGGTAAATAATTTACTTCTGGATCCAAACTGTGATTTTGGTAGTAAAAGATCCAAATAGCAAGGTATATTTGGATACGCAGTAAGGAACAGAAAATATTGACCCCCCTACTCTATCAATCCTGCATGTTTTGACATTGTTAGACAACAAGGGTCTCCCCTTTTATTCTAAACAGTTGTTTTTGGTTTGAAATTGAGGTTAATTTTCCACAACAAACATCACGATGATGCTTTTTAAAATTCAATCATTTACGATTGGACTGCTATTTTATAACGACCAGTCGCAAATTATTGCACACATTGTCCCAAAACTAGGGTTTATGCTTTGCTCCATTAACTTGGATAAAATAGTGACAATATGTAGCGCCCTCTAGCGGAATATCCTCATCAATCAATCATTCTGTAAACTTGTATTTAGCCTCTATATTACCTACCAACGCTGACAACTACATAGCCGATGGCGATACGCGGTGATCAGGGGACGCAGTTTGCTATTCACTCGCGTATGCAGTGGCGTGCACTGGCTTTTACGACAAGGTAGGCAGTAATCCCCAAGGATTGACACCTATGTATAGGTAACTTGTCTTTACGAAACATAGGTACCTACCTACCTATCTACTCACCCACAAAACACAGGGCCTTCGTTAGCTTATGTCGTGAGTACATAAAAAATAGATCTAGCGATAACTCTATTATTAGGTCGGGTAGGCAGTGTCTTTTTGCCTATACGGTGTGCACGCCACTGCCCGTATGATACAGTTGCATTGGTAGGTATATGCTAGTTTCGTTACTCAATTTTCTTGGTCACTTGGTCCTTAGTGAAACAACGATGCACATCGTTTGACGTTGCGATGTCAGAGCGATACAATTACGAGCGAGTAGGAAACTTGGCTCCTGGCAGAAAATACTGCTAATAAGATTCTTTTCATAATGACGTTACGTTTCAGAACAAGTATTTTCAGCCAGTTTCTTTGGTCAGTTTTATTACGAAGTTTTTTTTTTAAGTAATATCTACGTATAGGAATGAGGGACTTTCTTGGCGACCATCTTTTTTTATTTAATTTCCGCTCTCTAGGTGACAATAGCGTCAACATGTTCGAAGCTATATTCTGTCCAATTTAGATTTTTAATGTAGTTGTGATGTTATGATGTTAGGGCCAAGCAGTCAGTGTGAACTGTTTAGTTACCACAGATGAACAATATAACAGAGAACCCGGCATTCGGTGGCAGATATCCAGTAAAAAAACAATGTGTCGTTCTTAGGTATGGGTAGGCACTCGTGGTAAGCACACACTACGCAAATACGGGAAGATATCTGCATTTATATTTCAATATCGCTCATTATTATAATTTATATGAGCAAAAAAAATTAAAAACTATTAAAAAAAAATAACACGCAGCGCAGAAATTTTATCGGCAAGTATCTGTGGGCTCCGACATATACGTATTTCTCTCAGCCCTGCAGATTGTTATTCATTTGTCAGAATATGAGCACAAAAGACATTGAAAAGAAGTAAAAAATCTAACACAGCAAATCCTCCGTGAGACTCAGAATTTAAATATGAAGTGTCACTGACCTTTTAATATTGGCAATGCATTCTATTTAATATTCATTCATTCATTAGTACTGTCTATTAAAAACTAAATTTCAGTACGCACTAGCATTAAAACAGAATCGCCTCCTGCTGTTTGTCCTTGTCCTGCAACAAGTCTGAACAGACCAAACAAAATAATAAGCGATGCAGAGAAACCATAGTCTTTTCTGATGGTATTGGGCATGGCTTTGGATCCTTGCTCTCTGATCACACAAAGCACAGGGTAACTAATTACTGTTATCCAAACACAAATATTGATAATTTATGTGAATGTATTAGACAACATCGGTGTTCGGAAGATGCATCTATGGTAATTATGTTAGGTAATAGCCAAAATATTACAAAAAAATGTGTGAAAAGATTAATGGACATTCTAATAGAGAAGAAACAGAATGTTAACAGTCCACAAATAATAATAAGCTCCTTTCCATTCATAAGAAATGCTTCTAGTCATTTGAACCAAAGAATTAATGACACAAATAGGTTTATTCACCATATGACAACATTTAATGACATACATTACTTTGAATGTAATAATTTTATCAAATCTTTTAGATTGACTAGAGATAGGATATATCTATCTGCAAATGAAAGGCGACAGTTAGCTTCATTGCTATCTTATAATATATTTTATGATTCAGTTGTAGAAAATACAACGCAGTCACTAAATCAGACATTGGTTAGTATATGTACTAACAATAACTTGCTTGGTCATGGAGATTATAATATCTCCTGTGATTCAGTTGTAGAAATTACAACGCAGACACAAAATGAGACATTGGTTAGTATATGTACTAACAATAACTTGCATGGAAACGGAGACTGTTTAAACAGCCTCAACTGACAATGGGAAGCCAATATAATTTGAAAATTGTTCATCAGAACATTCAAGGGTTTCCCAGCAAAATAGATTCTATTGAATTTTATTTAAATAGTGAAAATTTAGATATCCTTTGTGTGACAGAACATTGGATACACAAATGTAATATGGCTTATCACTTAAGTAACTATGATTGTAATAGTGTATTCAGCAGAGAGCACTCTCAGAGAGGTGGCTCATTAATTCTTGTTAAAAAAGACTTTGAATGTAAATCTAGGCAAGACATAGTATGTCTATCTGTTGAACGCACTATCGAACTGGCGTGTATAGAGTTAAGTAGTCATATTATTGTTTCTGTATACAGACCTCCAAACTCCGATTTTGCGGTGTTTGAATCTGCGATGGAAGAAGTCCTTAGTCGGCTTTCTACAAGCAAAAAACAGGTTGTAGTATGTGGTGACTTCAATGTTGACATTTTAGTCAATTCTTTGACAGCAACGCGATTTTTATCTCTGTTTACTTGTTATGGGCTGATAAATGCCTTCCACGAGCCAACAAGAATATCACCAACTTCTGCAACCTGCATAGATAATATATTTTACAATCTAGACCTAAGTTCAAAGAGGATCATCAACTGTCTAGAATCTGATCACAGTGGTCAAGAAATTGTAGTTCCGGCAGTCAGGAAGACCAGACCCACCCCAAGAAGATCGAGACCCATCACTGCAAAGAAACTAGACAGATTCAGTAGGAAAATTGAACTTGCAATGTATAATTTCAACTTTAATGATGATGATCCAAATAAAATGTCATGTCAGCTAATTAATGATATCCATGACCTACATGAGAGCACTTTTCCTATAAAAATATCTAATAACAGGTAAATTTAATGAATGGGCAACTCCTGGCTTGCACATTTCTCGTAGGAACCTTTACGATCTTTACGCACAAAAAGCTCATAGCCAGGATGAAAAGTTCTCTCATTACGTCCGGCAATACTCTAAAATATTTGTAAATACTTGTAAAGCAGCTAAAGCCCTTTCAATCAAGTTAAAACTTGAAAAGTCAAGTAACAAAGTAAAGACTGTATGGCAAGCAATTAGTGAACAATCTGGAAAGAATGTTAATAGACAGAATAATATAAAATTAAGAGTAGGAGACAAACTAGTTGATAACAAAGGAGATATTGTAAACAAATTTGAAGAGTTTTTTACTGATATACCCACCAATGTGACCAAAAACCTGGCTTCTAGTGCTTTCAGCGCTGAACAATTATTATCAAATAATGTTACACCTCCTCAAGGTTATTTTACATTTGGACAAGTTACTGCTTATGATGTAACAAAAACTTTCACTCTTTAAATGTTAAAAAGACAGAGGACTTGTGGGGTATGTCGGTAAAGACTATTAGCTCCGTAATTACTGTGATAGCCCCATTTTTAGCTGTAATTTTCAATGTATCTATTAAGAAAGGGGTTTTCCCAGATCTAATGAAGCTAAGTAAAGTAATACCTCTATTAAAATCTGGTGATTCCGAAGATAGAAACAATTATAGGCCAATTGCTATTTTACCTGTATGTAGTAAAATATTTGAAAAACTTATGTTAAACCAATTGCTTTTTTATTTTGTAAGTAATAATTTATTGCACTCAAAGCAATATGGCTTTACTCAAGGCAGATCAACCACTGACGCAGGTGTAGCTCTAGTAAAGCATATTTTTGCTTCTTGGGAGGACAAAAAAGATGCCATTGGCATTTTTTGCGACCTCTCAAAGGCATTTGATTGTGTAGACTCAAAAACATTAATTTCAAAATTAAAATTCTACGGTGTGGCTGATCTGTCAATCACAAGCAATATGTAGATATTGATGGAATTAGATCTGGTGGCTCTGAAGTAAAACTAGGCGTTCCTCAGGGATCAATACTTGGACCTTTCTTATTTTTGGTATATATTAACGATCTCCCTTCAATGGTAGAGAAGCATGCTGACATAGTATTGTTCGCTGATGACACCTCGTTGATATTTGAAGAAAATCGCACTAATGTTAATACAGAGGGCATTAATGAAACACTGTCTAAAGTCCTCGATTGGTTTACTTGTAACAATCTTTTATTAAATGGTAAAAAAACTAAATGTATAAAATTTTCTCTACCAAATGTTAAAAAGATTGATGCAAGTATCCAATTAGAAAGTAAGAGTTTGGAGTTTATAAATAACACTGTCTTTCTAGGAGTTACTATAGATTCCAAACTGCAATGGGCAGAGCATATTACTAAACTTGCCGCTAAATTAAGCTCGGCCGCGTTTGCCGTTAGACGTATCAGAGAATTAACAGATGTTGAAACGGCAAGGTTGGTGTACTTTGCATACTTTCATAGCTTAATGACGTATGGTATATTGTTGTGGGGCAATGCTGCTGATGTGGGTACGATATTTGTACTCCAAAAGAGAGCTGTAAGGGCAATATATAAAATGCGCTCCAGAGACTCCCTTCGAGATAAATTTAGAAGTATAGATATTTGGACACTTCCATCGCAGTATGTTTTTGTAAATATTATGTATATCCGAAAAAATATTAATTCATTTTTGCAGCATGATGAGGTATACAAATATAGCACTCGAAATAAGTGTAAGATTTATCAGCCTTTTAGTAGCCTCAGCAAAACTAGCAAGTGCTTCTTAGGACTTGCTATTAAATTTTATAACAAACTGCCCAAGGAAATAACTGAGTTGTCTGAAGGAAAATTTAAGTAAATTGTAAAGAAACAGTTAATTAGTAAGGCATACTACAGGGTTGATGATTACCTACATGATGATAATGCATGGACAAACATGTCAGCTCGTATTGATGTAAAACATAAGTATTAAGACATCTAAGGCATTCCACATCACTAATGTTGGTAATGAGCTGGGCGGTTGCTTGCATGTTCTGAGGGGTTTAGTTACATAACCCACAGGGGAACTCTTTTGTTTTATTTAATGTTAATATCATTTAATGCCCTTGAGCTGTTCACCAGTCAGGCATGTATCCGGCCATCAAGCATTTGTTAAATGAGTATTAAGTCATATTTATGTTAAGTATACTTAGCAGTAAGCCTTGGCGATTTGAAAAGATGCCAGGTTCTTCCCGGTTCTTCTGGCCAGTAAAAGAAATTAATTTGAACCGGGGACAATTACTTTTGTTTTAAAGTCATAAATGACGTTCATCAAGCTTTGTGTTACTCTACTGTATATCTGTATGTTATAACACTTATAACGATGAAATAAAGAAACTTTGACTTTAGTCACACAATGTGTGCCATAGCAGCCAATCACAGCGCATATTTGTTTTATGTCATATGTTTCTTGATGCCCTTGCTAGGGCTGCTGGGGGTTAAAAATATGTAGTGAGATAATGAAACAAAGTACCTGCACATTGGCAACAGTGTTTTAACTGTTCTGTTGACCCATTACTCTGATTTAAAGAATATGAATATCTCTTTTTTGGTTATTTAAAATATATTAGGGCCTGTTATATACAGTGGTAAAAGTCAGAAATAAATCAAAATTTTAAAAATCATGTATATATGAATATAAAAATAAAATAAGTATGAAACCAGATAAAGTATTTATACAATAAGGTATGTTGCTCATTCTGATTACTTCATATATCCAGAAAAGAATTATAAATTTACTTTTCAATAACAAAGAATATGCATTTAGTTTGGCTATCACTTAAAAAGGTCAATAAAAACATTTTGCTAGCATGAACACTAAGGCCAGTAGGTGCAATTTGGTATGTTTAAATAAATACACTTCACGCCTATTAATCCCAAAGCGGGGTAGGCAGAGGCACTTGCTTAATAAGCAAATGCCGTATACAGTTCACCAAGCGTATTTAACCCAACGTGACAGGGGGTGAGCCCATCGCCGTTATAGGGTTCACACACGGTGGTGTGCGGGTTTCATCACAATGTTGCCTTCACTGTACGAGCACTGCGTTGTGTACATAGGCTCTGAAAAAGAGTCCATTGGTACACGTCCAGTAGGCGGAGTCGGGAGGTCGCGGGATCGAGTTACAAGTCAAGTATCCGACCAACTGGACTATAGACACTCTTAAATGTTTAAATAAACCAAGTAATTTAAATACACACAATTTTCAGCTAGCTTTGATTAATTGTATTCAATCCTTATACTATGTCTAGCAGTGGACAAGTATGGGCTGATGATGATGATTCAATCCATATTTTGAAACTTTAGTTACTCTTTTAGTTGTTTAAAGTATAAAGTATGGGCTCACCCCCTGTCACATTGGATTAAATATGCTTGGTGAACCATGGGTATAGGCAAGTGCCTCTGCCTATCCTGCTTTGGGATTAAAAGGTGTGAAGTGTGTAAGTGTATAAAATATTGTATAGTCTGGGTTTGGGTACCTATACAGTAAATATATCAAGTAATATGAATCTTTTTGTACCATACCGTAATTTAATTTGTAAACAGATAGTGAGTATGATCTACTATTATTTGCATTCAACAGCAAACCAGTGTAGGTAAAAAGAATGTGTCTTACCTTGATGCAGAGAAGATAATCCGTGGAAGTAAGATCAATTCACCCTATAAACTCGGACATTCCAATAATTTATTTACTATGTACAACTGCTGTGCAAGTCAGTTTATAATAAAATATAACTCATTCACGTCAAAAACGCAGTAAACTCGAGAATTTCGCAAAGAAAAGATTATTTAGGAAATCGAGCAAAATTTTACTAGATATTTAACGTGGTTGTCAATCTGTCATTCCCTGAATCGATACGTTTTTTTTTTTATCGTACGACTCAGACCAAATACAACTAGACTTGCAAGCCGCGTACGTAACACCTGCGGTCTGGGTCTGTCTCTTTTCCACCAACACAGTTTCTTTAACTAAGGATGGCCTAAACTCCATCTGTCCTCGTTGAAATGTATTCGTGACTCAGACAGACCAAATGTTGTGTTTTGTCTGAGATTCGCGAGATTAAGGCCCAAAACAACGACAAAATATTTTTGTCGTTTTTATTTCTCATCTGACATAAACACCATGGTTTAAAAAATCAACAATCAAAGAGGCTGAGGACAGCTGAGACTAAAATTGTGAATGTCAAAAGCTAACTTTGCTAGTCTAATGTTTACTCTGTTTATTTATTTTTTATATTGAAATACAAGTTACTATTTATCTACCTAATATCATAATGGATGATCTTTGTTCATGCAGTACACCCGATGATTGTGGAGTAAGTGTTATCTACCTACTTTGGTTACCTCTATAGTACTAGCGTATATTTAGGTCTATGGGTTAGGTTTAGGTACCTATATTTTTATTATGTACGTATAATTTGCGTAGGTATACAATCAGTTTGGTGATTTTTGCACCTAAATAGTAAAACTAGCTGTAAATAGTAGGTACATAACACAAGCCTACTTATCAGTAGTTAGATTTTATGTGCGCACCTACATATGAATGAGCCATATTATCATAGTGAACTTGGCCCCTGGACGACTATAAATTAGTGCAAAAAAGATGTCTATCAAACAAGCAACTAACACTTACAGATGATCATGATCTCTTGTTTTCCTGAGACATTTCTTTTATGTCGCATTATCTTTAATATGTCGGCAATGTTTTGGCTAAAAGAAAACGAGCACCATGCCTCTCCCTTACTGGCGACAATTAAAAAATAATAATGTCTTGCATGTGCGCCTGTGTGAGCGATGGTCAGAAAATCTGACTCGAACAAATTTTATTTTTTGTAAAAGAAGATAAAATACATTAAACGTTTTTATTATTACGTTGTAAATAAGTAAGAGTGTATATATTAATATATGATACTTATGGATTTAACGGATGAATTAGAACAAAGTGATAGCGGTATGGAATCATTGACCGCAAGCAAAGACGATACCCCAGAGCGGAGACCAGAAGATAGTTTTGCTCCACCACCACCACCTGCCATTATAGAGCCATACTCTCCGCCATCATTGGTACGACTTACTTTTTACCTGTTTTAGATTTGTCGTTAGTCCCTTGCATGTAAGAGTGTATAGCTAAAACGAGGGATCCATTGATACTCTCTAATATGACTATTGTCCTATTGGTTTCAGGTTGATTCAGGAAGTGGCGCCCTTAAAGAATATGATGATGTGAGTATATCTACTGAAACATCTTTTTAGACAAGACCTGGTCTTGGTTATGTCATGGTATGAGGTTATATATATGTAGGTACTACTATAAACAATGACTTTCACACATAATGGATACTCCTTGGATAGTCTACAGTACAAAATTTCTATTAGTGATCAGTATAATGTACCTACATATATAGTTATATTTTCATGGAATAGTATATAGTGATAAACATGTATAATGCTGATGAATACAATTTTTTCTGACTATGCATGTCATTATGGATACGGGACGTTGCCGCAACTCGACGTCCAATGTGCCTATTGTGCGTTCATTATGGATGTTTACACTGAACTATTGGACAAACTACACATTTTGATAGATTTAATTATTATTTATTTCAGGAACCTGATGAAACCCTGTCTGAGAGGCTCTGGGGTTTGACGGAGATGTTCCCAGAGTGTCTCCGTAATTGTGCATACTCCTGTGGTACTGGTGCTTGGTGTGTATATATTTTTTTCTGGAGGTTAATGAATAGTGCACCAAGAAAGAAGTGGCAAGACATAATATAGTGATGCAATTTGTTGCAATTTGTTGTTGAAACTATAGTCAGTAGTTTTTAGAATGGATGTGACTGACAACTAAATGTATGGCGAAGACATTATCTCAGCGTTGGATGTCCTATTCCTTCTTAGCTTGTAGTCATCAATTAATAGAGTAGTGATTTTTACTTGTTCATGAATCGAAATGACAATGCTTTGATTATGCAGTTATATGTGAAATAAATATATTAAGCTCTACAGCACATACTATGAACAGCTTACAAATAGGTTTCATCTTGTCGAAACCTTGAATGCATTGTTTGTTGTTCATAAAACATAATAATTGATGGTAGCAAAATATCACTCATAAATTGTTTCTACAATAGATTGTATCTTTCCAATACTGTACAACACTATCAGTCTAGGCTATGTATGTCAATTGACCTGTCAGAATTTGCTTCTTAGGTGATGCCAACTATAGCTTGGTTATACAAAGTGTGAGATAACAGCCATTCACAGTCCTTTTTTGTTCTATGTTGTGTATTTCTTAATGTGTGTGTTAGGCCTGTTGTTATACCTGTCCTGTCTATCCCAAGAATCATTTGCACCATTATTTTTAAGGTAACTTGTTATTTACAAATTTCAATTTCAAAAGTAATTTAAATATATTCCACATTGTATTGTTAGTCAACTTTCTCTACCTAGAAAAAGTAGAACAGCTGTATTTGGTATGAGAAAAAATCAGTCATATTCTATACTTAAATTAAGACATAGAAAAGTTACAATGGGCATTAATAAAAATACCAACTATTTTTTGCCACATGAATAAATACAAATCCTATACTTGCCTCTCTCTTCATTTCTATTAGATGCTTTGTTTATGTTTTTTAATGCCCATCAGAATGTATGTTTGGTGCAAATTAGCTGCAATACTTTTTGGCCACACTCCAAAAGACCCTTGTAGCACTGTGGGTGTTTGTTGAAAATTGACACATTGTCAAGTTTCATACGTGAAATACTATGTATTGAGGTGTTATGAAACATAATATAAAACTACCAGATGTGTTTTGCACAGTCACTCCCTGACTATCAGTCAACACTTGTGTGGACACACTATTTAAGACAATAGAAGTTTTATTTATATTATGTGGACAGGCGGCATAATATGTGTCCCTGATAGGGTTTATCATAAAAGTGGACAATTTGATCAGCCTATTAAAAATTATGCTTGTAACCAACAATTTAAACTAAAATACAAAAATAAATCATACATTTGATCACGAAAAATTAAACCACATTGGATATGAAGAAAGAAAGAAACTGTTTCCACTGGACCTAGTTGAGATATGAGATTCCTGCAAATGAAGGATTAATATTTTGAACAAAACTGATCCATACTTTTTTTATTCCAGGTCTGGTGTGAAGACTCTTTATGGAGTATCACGTTCAGTCATGTGGGTCGTTGCAAGCTCATCAGTTATCTTGTTTGCTCCAGTTATATTTGAAGTTGAGCGGGCTCAAGTTGACGAGATGCAGAAGTCACAACAAAAACAGGTACTTAGACTACTTTAAATATTCTGACATTTGAAACATCTCCCCAACATAAGGTTCACAGACTGTCCAGTATGCAGAGTGAAAAACAGTGAAACATATAATGCTGGAGTGTACTCAGTTGGTATCATAAAGGCTTACAACCAACATGCACAAGGCCACAAGTGACATACAAGCATTTTTTGGCAGGCAGAGTGCGCTACACTAACCACCCCAGCTCCTCCACACCCTACCTCTTCTGCAAAATAGGCATGCTAGTGGTAAATTTTTGGAAAATGTCCAAAAAACTGACACATCTAAATGGAAAGTTGTCAATTTATCAATCAATCAAATTCTAAATTATTCAATGTAGAGGTACAATTTTTAAAAACTACCCAAGTTCAGCCAAACCAGTAATGTACTTATAGATCAGCTGACGAGGGCCTCCTCCAATGATTTCCATGATCAATTGGGGGGAAATGCCAATAATCGCCACACATGGCAGGCGGGTTGGCGATTGCAGTGGTGCTTTAAGTCAGAGACTGCCACGTCATGTTGATAACGTCAAATACCTGGGAATGCATCTAGACCAACGCCTGACATGGCGAAAACATCTGCAGACAAAACGAGACCAGATTAATATAAGATTCCGCTCACTGTACTGGCTATTGGGTAGAAATAATCTAGACATATGGAACACAATTGTAGGGCACAGCATGTGTCTCCAACACAAACCTCATTCAGCGTATGCAAAATGCAGTACTGAGGAACATATCAAATGCACCCTGGTTTATAAAAATCGCAGAATTGCATGATATCTTAAATGTAAAAACTGTACAGGAAGAAATAAAACTGTACGCACTGAAGTACAAAACAAGGCTCGAAAATCATCCTAACCGTCTGGCTACTGCATTGGTGCAGCCTTGACCTAAGTGACGCCTAAA
>SJJU01042518.1:0-10438 GCA_012932125.1 Conopomorpha cramerella | reverse complement strand
TTCCACTATGCCCCACTAAGCCGCCCCACCGGTGGGGCAAAGTGTAAACCTAAAATCTGACAATGGAATCTGCCCCACTGAAACTCGATGTAGTGGGGCAGATTCCACTAGTCTTAAGTCTCGGTGGCTTTCGCCCCACCAGGGTTGTCCCTTCAGGAGATATATTAATAATAGTTTGGAAAGTTTTACACATTACCTACTTTACTTAACAAATAAATGTTTTACGTGATAATCAAACATAATCATAATTATAAAGGGCGCTTAGTTGGGGCCATAGTGGAAAAATTCATATTTTTTTTATGGAAACTAGCAAAACCACGGCAAACTCCGTTTCGCCACCAAGAATGGAAAACCCCAACTATTTTATATGTAGATAAACCTATTTGGACTGGTCGGCCTTTGGTTGGTCCGAGTGGAGATGGTGGGATGCCCTGGACAAATAAGTACATCCCCAAGAGGTTACCTGACCTTTGTCTTTTCTAAAACTTCATTGTTTTGAAATACAACACATGAGTTATTATGCTGTATAATTTTTGTGTGGTTTAGATAAACCAGTTTGTTTCTATGCACACATTCTCACTATTAGTTGACAGCAGTTTTGTGCTTTGGAAATAAATGTCATTGAATTCACCATTGTAAATTTACATTTATATTTCATTTATCAAAACCAACATTTGTAAGTAATGGCAATGGTCATATGTAATGGATGTGAGCTACTTGTTTTGTGCCCAGCACTTAAACATTTACCTTACTAGTACTTAAGATACAAAACTTTGATACTAAATGTGTGCATGTTTAATGTAAAAACAATGAACTACCTATCTATGTTAGCAAAATCTGAAGTAAAACTAAGAAAATGTATGAATTATTTGTATGATTCCTGTGTAACTTGCACAGGACAGACAGTTGTTATACATATATATGTATTAACATTTTCCCAACTACTGTGCTCTGCAGCATTCATAAGGTTTTTTTTATTTCTATGAACAAGCATTTGACCACCATCCTGCCTGATAAGTAGTTATAAGTTCCATAAGTATTTTTCAATGTAAGATCAATTATTTTTTTATAAGTATATAATTCAATGAATAATAAAACAGTTATGTTGTACATGCTACAAACTATTTTTTATTCACCAAAAAAAATGTAAGTGACACCTTGATGCTGTCATAATGACATTTGAACTCAATGTTGACAGTACAGTGCATTGTTTGCAAACATTTTCTATTTAGGTTATTTGGATAAAAATAAACAATGACTACAATAAGCACCAGACCCAAATCACCATCTCGTCCTGAAGCTATAGCTAGGGCTCTGAGGCCCGGCCCTGTTTACAGCAATGGAGTTCTTTTAGGTAACTGGTACTACAATTGTCTTTATAACTCAAAGTTCTAAATGATTCAGTCATCAGGTCACTAACTCATCAACAACCCTTGACTCTAGAAAGCACAGTGGTTCTTTTCATGTTTATGTGAGGGAGGATTTTTTCAAATTCGTTCCTTAAGAGGGTAAAAAGGAGGGTAGAAGTTGATATGAGAAAAACGTTATTTTTAAAGATATGCTTCTAAAACTTGGTGGTAGTATTTTTTAAAGAAATTAATACTGAGACTGTACAAATTAAATGTCGGGGCGTTCACTAGTAATACATAAGGTGATTGCTACAGTTAATGGCTGGCCTGGTTGGCCACTTGAACTCTAAGCGAAAGATATAAGAATAATTTTCCATTAAACTTATTTTCAAAGCCTAAAATCCTAAGAACTGTAGGATTTACTCTACCACCTGCTAGGTAGCAGTGGCGTGCACACCATATAATAGGCAAAAAAACAGTGCCTCCCTTAGTATTTTGGCCGCCCGTCCTAATAATAGAGTTATTGCTAGAACTTTTTTGTTGTACTCACACCACAGGCTAACGAAGGTCCTGTGTTTTTTGGGTAAGTAGATAGGTAGGTAACTAAATTTCGTAAAGACAAGTTACCTATACAAAGGTGTCAATCCTTGGGGATTACTGCCTACCTTGTCGTAAAAGCCAGTGCACGCCACTGCTAAGTAGGTAGGTGGGTTCAGTGACGGGCTATTTGCAATGTTTGAAATATGACATTTTAATGCAGTATAGGTGTTCATCTGGCAAATGTAGTTTAATGATTATTCAAATCACATTATTTTAGAAGTCCCCTTGGAGTCCTGTATCCGGATTCCAAATAACCCATGTTTTATAATAAAAAAACAAATAAGTACACTTGACGCCTTTAGCGCTAAGCTAGGCATTTGCTTAGCGCTAAAGGCGTCAAGTTCAAGTTCACCAAGAATATTGTTTAACTCAACGTGACAGGGAGTGAGCCCATCGCCGTTCATCGTAGGGTTCACACACCTTGTGGTGTGCTGGTTTCATCACGAATCTCGATGTTGTCCATCACCGTACGAGCGTTGCATTGCGTACCTACTTAGGCTCCGAAAGAAGTACAATTGGCACACGTCGAATATCGAACGCGCGACCTCATCATTGCAAGTCAAATATCCGACCAATGGAACCTTACTTACTCCAATACTAAGGATTTGCTGTAGTGTCTAGTCCAAGTCCTCAGGATGGAGTAGTAAACTGAGGAACTAATGGCGCTAGTATAGTGTCAAAATTATTCAAGGTATGAATTAATAATGTCTCAAGTCTAGTGACTTGATAAATTATTTACTAGTAACTTATGATTATGATGAGTGTAAAAGGACCCCGAGCAATGGTCATAGAAATGTTGATTTTTTTTCATCTCCACAGAAAATGTCATCTCCCGAGGCAGAAAATCTTCTTATTTTTATGAAGACGAAAATGTTCCTTAGGTTTCCCCACATTGTTTCCATATTGACGAATCCAACAACGTTTCTAAGACCATTGCTCAGGGTCTTTTCACACTCAGTAAAGTTGGAAACACTCATTTTCTCTTTTCCTAATCCGTAAAATTAAGGCAGGTGTATAATGTAGGTACCTACCTACTACATTATTAGGTTGAAAATTGGTATCTTTTCCCTAGGTAACTGGGTTGAAGATAGAATAGAATGTCCGAAACGCGGCACTTACTATTTTCCACCTAAAGAAGTGATTGATTACAAGAAACTCAAACCTCAATCGAGACAACTGGATTTTCGTCAAAATAAGTTAGATGGTGTGCAGGTAAGTGCCTAATAAAAACACAAATATCGGACAGTAGGTACGAACCTACAGTCAAGGAATGGCAAAGTAGAGTTTGGCAAGTAACCTAAGCAAAGTTAATCCCAGTCATTTTAAAAAATCTGGAAGATACGCTTGGACTCTCGGCTGTAGCTTATCACCACCATCGATAGGCCCAACATGCGTAAGCTGGGGCACATCCCCCACACTCTGTAATCTTGGGTAAGGTAGTTATGGTAAACACCTCTGCTTCTTGAAAATCCTCGACGACACGACACGAGTCATGCTAGTAGTAAGGAGGTAATATTTTGTATTATAAGTATATTACTTTGTTGATAAACTACATTGGACCATGGAACTCTGAAAAGGAACTGTTGTCCAACTATTTTTATAGTAGGACTACTGCCCTTAGTAGAGGCCCGTGGTCCGACTAGTTGGACAGAGCAGTTGGACCAATGACCCCAAAGGCCTCAGTCGGCACACACCGCCGACGCTGGAGTGTTTTACTGTAACTGCGAGTTAGAGGTTTCACTAGTCAGGGTACATTTTGTAGGTATTGAATCTGGTTCAGTACAGTAAAAAGAAAACAATTTCTCTCGTCAAATAAAATACAAGCTATAAATTGCAAGTAGTATGATATTGCAACGCCTTCCCAGTCTTCAGTCAGCTCACCTTCGTAGTCATAACTATAGTTAGGGATATTTTTTATGACATTAGTACTAGGTATGTAGGTACATTTCGGTATCTAAGTACCCTTTCCTCCTTGTTAGCCCTTGCTAAATTATCTACGTACCTACTCTCTACATCTACAAACTATTCTTATTATAATTTTCAGGGGTTTGTGAAAGACATTATAAAACACGATAGTCACGAAAACTGTCAAAATTACGCATCAACAAATACTGTAGTCTATGAACATTTGCCTAAACCTCTTTGCGGACCGAACTACAGGTGGTATAAGAGAAGCGCACACACATTCTACCCTCAGCCGGATCTTATGGAATGCTTTGTAAGTATCTACCTATCTTACTAGTTTACTCATTATAATTTTAAAGGAAAAAGGACCAACTTCGTTTAGTACTAGTAGCCCGCACATACTTAAAAATCAAGTTCCCCTCTACTGACCAGGGTATTGTAAGGTTTGAGCCCTGTAATTCAGGGCGTTTAGACAAGAATAGGACTACGGTATCCCCTGCCTGGCGTTTAAGGCGTCCTAAAAGGGGTCCTTGGGCTCGTGAGTGTCGGAGTGGGGTCCCCGGCACCTGCTTGTACGGCCCTGAGAAGGGCGGCGGTTATCCTATTACCTAAGTAGTAACCGCCCTCGACGATGGAGGTCGCTGGGGCAGATACGCCACCGTCTGCCCCGAGCCGGGGATCGCTTGGGCGGGTCCTGACGCAATTCCTCCGGGTACCCCCGGGACCCGCCCTGCTCGAGACACGGAGGTCATCGTGGGGGTTTAGTCGGTAAGAGTCCGAGACTACCCCGTTCGCTGTACCCATGTCGGCAGGGTGTCCAAGAGGATTCCCCTACGTAAAGAAAGGGTAGGTATATAAGGTTTGCCATCATCAAATAAGGAAATCGTTTCTTTCCAAGGAAAAAAAAATCATCAAAATTGGTTCATAAACGACGAAGTTATCAGCGAACATTAAAAAAGCATATAATAAGTATGTATACGGTCCAATTACGAAGACCCCTTTTGAAGTCGCTTAAAAACAATGATCTCAGACATCTCACTTATTTATCTAAGTAGGCCAGGGGGTGAGAAACACTACAACCTAATTAATTAGATGTGTCAATCGTATAAGTAGTTAATGTGGTAATTTTGAGTTCCAGGGAGTCTGTAGATAAAAATGTAAAATTATTATCGGTCTAGTTGTGTTTGGCGGTTCTTTTTCTGCCTAGCCATTTATCATGTTTTTTTAATCCTTTAGCGTGGGTAAACCCAAACCCTGATTTTATATAGGTATATGTTGGATTGTGTGGCTCACGTTCTCGAAAATATTACGCCAAACCGTACAGAAAAAACAGTATCCAGTGGTCTGCTTAGATGCTTTCAAAAGGCTTTGTACAGCTTAACATGCCGTTCGTTCGGAACTTGAACACTGGGTTGATATTGTTCTTAAAAAAACCAGGGCAACATAACGGAATGGGGCTTGCGGAAGTTTCTAATGTACGAATGGAAGTGTGGTGCTATATCTGACTATATGAACACTTTATACGAAGATACCTATGTACCGCCAAAACCACATCAATACTTGCAGAGTAATGAACGAAAAGCGCGCAACTCGTAAGTGTATACTTTCCTCTAAAATGCGGCAGGCACTGTTCGTTAGCACATACAATTGTATTTGGGCTTTGAACTAACTTCCTATTGGCCTACTGTAAACATAGGCATACCTACTATTACATTGCAAAGTAAATATTATACCAGATTGTGGTTGTATTTTTATACCAATACTAGCTGCCCCGGAAAACATTTGTTTTGTCGTAGGAAGATTTGTATCCCGTTTATTGGAAGAAATACAACTTTTAACCCTTCCCTGGACTTCCACGAATAATTTAAGACCAAAATTAGCCTATTCGGTCCAGCCGTTCTCGAGTTTTCGCGACACTAACGAACAGCAATTCATTTTTATATAATTAGAGATAATTATTTTTCTTAAATTGAAGTTTGTCCGCCAATGACTAACGGACTGTGCCTGTTTAACTAGTTAGTTACAATAATACAACCATGTTAACATCACACAATGGTATTTATTTCAGACGATTTACAAAAACTTTCCAGTTCAAGATGACAAAGCCTTTGACAAAATCGAAAAAATGATAACATCAAGAATCATCCTCTCACTATATAAAAAATTATGAGTCTTTATTATCACATTTTGTTCAATACAAGGACAGTGACGTCCGTCAAAAATAATAATTCTTAATGCTTTCATAGTAGCCACCAGGCACAACGCGAGATCATACATTTCACTTATATCATACAATACTTAACTAAATGCCACTTAACAATACACTGTTGTAACATAACAAAAAACATTCCAAAATGGCAGTGTTATTTACGTAAACACAATAGAAAAATAAAGTTTTATAAATTAACTAACTAAACGACTCTTACGAGTATTAATGAGATGAAAATGCATTCACATTGAATAGGCTAGACACGCTGGGGCTTCTGGATAGGTTGTCCTGCATGAACGGTTGGTTGTAGAATGTGTTGCGTGTGGCGGGCCGCTGCGCCATCCGCGGCTGCGGGATGTGCACGTGACTGTTGTACTGCATCTGAGGGTACACCGGCGGCGGCGACCCCATGCGACTAAAGCTTTGCGGCTGGGGATAGTTAAAACTACTCATGTTGCAGTTCTGAAATTTGTCCAGAAAAATCTTTTCTGGTTCACCGAAAACCGACTCTTCTCTCGACGGCGGTTGGGAAAACACATTCCTTTGGTTAAGACTCGAAGCCTGCGACTCGAATCCAGAGCTCTGGCTGGACGAGCGACTGCCTTCCATATTGAACAGGTTACCAGCTTCGGAGCCCCAGTAGCCGCCGGCCACCCATGATGTTCCATGGCTCAGCTTACTTGGAGATATCAGGGGTCTACCGCGGTTTATCGGCATAACGCTCGGAGCCACAAAGCTCGGCGCAGCCACGAATTTTCGCAACGAAAACATTGAGTTGGTCGTAGACTTTGCTTTCTTTGGACTTCCAATGCAAAGTGAAGTGATGCTTAAATTTTCATCAGAGTCTGAATCATCTCTGGCAAGCTTCTGGTACTGTTTGGCAGAAGAATTTCTATACAGAGTATCAGTTACAGAACTGGGGCTTTTACTAATAATGCTATTGGCACAGAATGTAGAGTTCATCCTGGATTGAACATTTGGTGTTGTCCATAAACTTGTGTTGTGTTGTCGTGGAGAAAACGTTCTTCCACTCATAAAAGTACTGTTCATTACATTTGTGTTTTCATTTGAGGAATCTGTAAAATTGTGCACTCCAAATTTCTTGAGTGAAATGTCATCGTCTGTATCCATGGAATTTGAAGATGAATCTTCCTCAAAAGTTTGTGTAATGCTGTTATTTGCCAAATTCTTTAGCTTTTTGGAGATTATGTTTGGTTTTTTGCTAGACAACGCCGATTTCTTTTTTATTGATCGTAGTAGTGTATGCAGCAAGAAAATGCTGGTTACCTGCAACAATGATAAAATTTTATAGAAGAGTCAGAAAAGTATTAGAAAAGTTTCGAGAGAAAGAAACATTATAATTAAACACTAGATCATCCGGCAAACATTGTTTTGCCGTGTATATTAGAATGTAGTTTACAGACATTTCAGGATAAAAATTAGCCTAAATGTTATTCCAGTGTATAGTGCAGTGTCCAGTGCATATATCAACCAAATCTGTCCAGCCGTTTTGACGTGATTCGCGGACAAACAGACAAATAATTATTTTTTCCAAAAATATGAAATTCGGCTTCTGTAACGGCAACTTGATATAATCCACTGGTTTTCTCGTAAAAAGAATCAATGTACAGTTTTAGTTTTATTATAGTATAAATACCTTTATAAGACATGTGGTGAGAGATGAATATCCAATATAAGGCTGGAGTACTTCAGTCATTGCAACAACTGTCAAAAGTAAGTCAAGAATCACAGTATACTTAAATTCATATAAACTGTAAACATGTCCCAGTAGTTGTACAAAACATGCAAATCCACCAAGAATGCTTTGTCCAAGATTAATAATTTCCAAGGGGTCAATTTGTACATTTAACGGTACTTTGTTTAGGAATATACTAAATGTGTCATATTCTATCAAATCCTCGCTGTGGTCAAATATAAGATTGTCAAAAGTTGGAAAATACATGTGAAATTTGTTTCTTAAAATTGTAAATAGTCTTTCCAGGAACATGAAAATAATGTCCCTTAGGTTAAGGATAGTGTTTGATACATTCTCGTCATTTATTAAAACATAACAGGTATCTATCAAGGAAAATAGTAGGAGTATGGTCAATGTAACAGTCAACAAGTTGTTTAGTAAGTTTTTCAGTCTTTTGTTTTGCGTGTCCAATTTAGATTTTTTCTTCTCTGGTGTTCTCGCCTCGATCAGTTTAGAACCGAGGAGTGTCTCTTTTTCTTTGTGAAGTTTCATTTGGACAACCTTTCTGCACGGGCTACATAGTTTGTAAGCCTTTTCTAACTGTGACCTGGGGAAAATAAACGAAACACATCAGTACTCAAGTTTTGCACAGGTTTGCTCTTGCATAATCAGATTACTTGAACAGAAATTTGTGCTTGAGGTAAGTTTCAGAGTAGGGCTGGTACATAGCATAGATGTATGCGTACGAAGCACACATCAATGTACGCTAATCAAAATAGCAGTATAATCAATTTCTACAGCATATCTATAGCTATAAAAATTTAAATTGTGCCACTGCAAAACTTGATTTGCTTATTACTGTGTCAATTGTTGAGAAATCAATTATACTATAATACCATTATGGGAGCTTTGTTAGGAGTTAATATATATTAAAAAACATTGTGGGACCACCAATAACAAAGGAAATAGAGGTACAAATATTTTTCATTACAAATTTACTTATTTTAATGTGTGGTATATACTTAGTAGACATGGCTGCTCTATCATTGTGATGTTTTACAAATTTTCATATTACATATTTATTTGGAAACTAATTTTAATATATATACTTCATGCCTCTCAATCCCAAAGCAGGGTATGCAGAGGCACTTAGCAAGTGCCTCTGCCTACCCCGCTTAATAGCTTATACTGCAATTTAATGTCGGATTCAATGTGTATAGCTGCACAATAATGTAGTAATTCATGTACTTACCTGTATGATTCTATTTCATCATCGAAACTTTTATCATTCATCGGCACAAAATTGGCTAATTGTGTAACCTTCAACTGTTGGTTGATATTACACATTTTGCAAAGACCATTCTTTGGTGAGGACAAACCAAGAGACTTAGGCTTCTTAAAGCCCTTATCATTTGGCGAGAAGAGTGGCCTGTTATAATCACCATCCTGAAACAAATTATGAAATTGCAAGTTCATTAATAAACATTAATAAGTAAATAATTAATAATTTCAGGTTTGAATACTTGTTTATGGTCACAATTATTGTGATGAACTTACTTTAGTAAAGCCATTATATTGTTCGCACTTCGGACAATTCCAACAATTAATATGCGGTAGTTTAATCCAAGCATTTTGGTTGCAGAACCAACAGTTGACCCGCCATGGCAAAATCGTCCTGAAACACAACAATAATGTTACCGAGGGAGGTGGCGGGAACAACGCTAACCTCAATCGTACTTGTACACTTACCGTAACTTCTTCAACAAATTTAATATTAATACAAAACATAAAACAGTGACAACAGATATCAAGGCTATCTCTATAAACTGTAACAGTTTTATCCTACTCATTTTATAGCCTGTAGAACATTATTTTTACACTTAAACTATAACCTAAAAACTTCACACCGCCGCTCCTCTAAAAGCCAGACTTGTCATTTTGACATATCATTTTTGTTTTAATATCGTTTCTTGCGCAAGGCTTTCAATTAAAGTAGTGATGAATAGCTTCAATCAGATTGCCAATAGTCAATGACAGAACTGATAAAAGCCAATGTGGAATTTAGAGGTTATGTTGTTTTTATTGACAAAAGTTTTCTATAAAAATAATAAAATTGTATCGTAAGTTGTAGTGAACATGGCATCTGTAAATTACTTAGAACTATGTAATTTTGACGGTCGTCTACAAGACACTGGTACGTATAAAAGTATATAGCTGGATATTTACCAGCCAAAACTTGGAACTTAAAAATATAATTTTTTGGTATCGGTTTATCTTAATATAAATAATTCGTCTCTACAATTTCTTTCCAGGCGATGCTACCATAAATCAACTCTGGTCTGGCGAGTGGGGACAGACCGACAAAGATTTATGTCGAAATATATTGATGAACATTGAATCATTACAATCTGTAGTAAATGAACATTTGCGTGAGCAATCAACTAGAAATCAGTTAGTTGAAATTGCTATAAAATCATTCCTTGTCTTTATGAACCAAAACTGGAACGCTCATGCAGAGCCATTACAATTAACTGAGTATCTCGGCCAGGAGTGGCCTGAAACATGCAATGCTGCACAGCTGCTACAACGTGATTCAGAACCGTGCTGTGTTAATGTGAAATGTCTGGAATTATTGTACATGTCGTCACAACTCTTTAATGCATTGTATACTGCAGATCC
>SJJU01042401.1:0-11614 GCA_012932125.1 Conopomorpha cramerella | reverse complement strand
CTGAATTTTCTTTGCTATAAACCTCACGGAGCCCGAGACCTTTCCAACGAAAGCAAAACCGTGGAAATCGGTTCGTGCGTTCTGGAGTTATAGCGTCAGGGAGGAAAACTCGACTTATTTTTATATACTTAGTAGATTAAATATATGAATGGGTAACAAAATTGGTAACACGGTGCGGCGGCGAGACACGACTAGTGATCTCAGTCAGACCAAACACAATTACCTACCTAGCCTTGCAAGCCGCGTACCACCTAGGCTTGCCAACTTTTTTTACAAGAACTAAAGTATATTTAGGCGTAAGAAAACAAATTAAACAGTATCTTAGAAAAATTAACAGTATTTTATTTTTTTAATAATATTAATTTTGTTTAACACTAGTTGACCAGTGCCCACTTCGTTGGGCATAATGTTAATAATCCTTTTGTAACATAAATATAAAAGTAAGACATAAGCTGTTGTTGACTTAGGCCATTTTCAATGTAATTATACAGGTTGTATCATTAACAGAATTATGATACACCCCTATACACGACGGTTCAAATTGCATCGTGTATATGTATTATATAAACTGGTGGACAAAAAAATTACGCCCCTGTTTTAATAGTGTAACATTTTTTATGCTTAAAACAGTATTTTTTATAATTTTTTTTTTGTTAACAGTAAAAAGTATTTTGTAGTGAAAAACAGTATAATACTGTTTTTAACAGTATAGTTGGCAACCCTTGTACCACCCTCAGTATGACGGGCCCGTTGGTGTAGTGGTCAGCATGTCTGCCTCTGCTCCGTAGGGTCGTGGGTTCGATTCTGACCGCTGACAGGTGTTTAGGTTATGTGCTTTTAAGCACTTGTTGGATGTGTCTGCGTATTTTATTAAGTATACCTATATAAAAAACATCATTGTATAAGTCAATACGAGTATATCTCGTTGTCTGATTTCCATAACACAAGTGCTTTAGCTACTTAGCATGGGATGAAGGCAATGCGTGTGTTGTTGTAAAATATTTGTTTATTTATGTAAGTACTTACCTTTGTATTTATGTCTCTTTTCCATCGAATCGTATGGAAAATGATGTACTTCTGGATCCAAACTATCATTACTTATTTGACAGTTTGGCTCCAGATTTACCTTGTTACGCAGTAAGGGCCAGAAGATATTTTTTCTTACTCTTTCAGTCCTGCGTGTCGTTTTATACTAAACGTCAGTTTAGGACATCAAGTCTAGTTGTTTTTGGTCTGAGCTAGTTAGTTAAGTGTAAAAGTTCCACTTAGCGATTAACTAATGATAATATAACAGAACAGTACTAGTTCTAATAAACAATAGTATACCTTGTTCTAATGAACCGGCCAAGAACATTGTCGGGTCAAACGTATCTAACTATTAAACTAAGGTTCCGTAGTAACATTGCTTTCAGTATGTCAAATAGGCACGTCTAGGAAATATTGCGCAATATTTTTTTTTTCCTCTCTTAGGTACACCTAACGTCCGAGATGGACTTCGTACCGGGCTGTTTCGATTCCCGAAACAGCTTCCTCGATCCGATTTCGATGTATTGTTTAATAATAAGCTGCACTATTTGTTGTAGGTACTACGTCTGGGTGTTTATCTGTCTACCTTTAGAAGACAGGATAGTATAAAAAAAATCTATATTATTTTTTAAACAAGTTTAGTTACGTACCGACGTATTCTAGTTTGCTGGCCGGTGAAAAATAGGTAAAACCTAATCATTTTTTCACAAGAGAACACCTATGATAGAAATTATTTGGAACTCCGCCTCCGTGAGGTAATGAATTGTCCTGTATAGGCTATATTTTATGTCGGGATTCCTTTGGGGACCAAATAAACAGCGAATACCTACAACAATGAATACCCAGGGTAACAGCAGAGTTGACTTCCTTTTTATAAGTTTCTGCTAGTTTGGGAAACGAAGCTTAGTGCCTAGGTGCTGGGAGCTTACGTGGCCCTAAAGCATTATCGGGTGAAGTTAAGAGGAACACCACTGTTGTCTCCAAAACAAACCGGTGGACGACGTCCAGACACCAGTAGTACTGTCGGTGAGCTTCCGGCTTTTTTTTAAAGTGGGTTATAATGTATGGAATTATTTATAATAAAATCATTTTATATGCATACGTATAATAATAGAGCGAAATCTTTATAGCAAAAAAAGTCTCCACAAAAACTGATCGAATATTATAGCACTGGCAACCCTATTTTTGGCGCCTTTGACAGCGTATCCAGAAAGAATGACAGCTGTTTACGCGCCAAATAACAATGGTTGCTTGTGCTTTGTGGATGGTTCTGCTCCGCGTTTTTTAATTAAAACAAATTAAACACAGTGTTTTCAAGATAATTTCTGAATTGTTTTTGTGCTACAAATAGTGGATATGTGATACGTTGCTTTATTAATACATATTTATCGACAAATCGAACTAAAAGTGTGTCATGTAAAAACTAGCCCCCATTCGTGTGTAAGCGGAAGTTGTTGTTTTGTGCCCAATTTGCTGATAACATAGCCATTGACGATGGCAGCAGTAACACCGCGTCGGTCTTCGCGTTTACCTCACACGCATACGCCGAAGATGTCTGAGCGTAAGAAGGGGTTGTTTCAATTAGATGCCGAGCATTCCCGCGGGTCCTTGACCCAGCATCGCCACCTTCCCGTCGTGGACAGCGAGAGTGACAGCGATGACTGCGACCTTGGCATCATCAGCACCCTGGACTCCAGCTCTGGCGATGAGAACGCGCCAAGGACGCCCGAGAGGAATGGACCCAGTATGTAGTTGTTTTGCGTAGCTTTTATCTATAATTTGTCGCTTTTGTACAATGTTTTCGTACTTCTATTATGTTTATTTTACGTTTATGCTACTAGTATCTTTACAGTATTAGTTTTATATACATTTTACAAGAAGGTTAGGTTTTGTAATAGGTTGATTTTTAATAACACAAGGCTACTCGACATTCTGTTCATGGGGCCAGTGTAGCATTTGTAAACAAACAATATTCTACATTGCAGCTCATGAAACAAGGAGCCACACCAAGAGGCTGTTGAAAGAATCTCAAGACTTCAAGAATTTCATAAAGTCACCGTTTACCCTAAAAAAATACCAGACAAGGTACTCTTGTCCTGAGAAAACATCGTCAACACCAGCCACACCTCGTTTACAATACCACCACAATACACCATCATCAACACATTCCTGTGCTAGTGTCCACACAACTTGTTCTACATCAAGCAAAGCTCGTAAAAGCTTGGCCAGTCTCATAGCAGACACTGAAAGCTGCAGCAGTTCATTGAAAGACTTGAACTTTGACTCAGACTCACCAGCAGATTCTAAAGAGAACACACCAACAAAAGCCACTCGAAGGTCCACCAGAAAGCTAAAGATGACACCAAAATTCTCAAGCTTCAAAGGAGTATTGGCCGAGCAAAAGACAAACGGCTCACCGGCCAAACTTCCCTTTGTATGTTTGACTAAAATGGACATTGCTACTCTGTCACCGACACAAATGATGAGGACACCGCACAACACATCTGAAACTACGTCCCCTCCCAAGATACATCACCGAAAACCAATTGTAGAGATAGATGAGAGTCCAGAAGCTAAAAGTGATACTGACAAGAATCACAAGAGATTACGCAATGAAAGCTTCTCCGAAACTGGACCTAATTCCAAATACCCCAAGTTAGACACAAGTGGTACAGCACCCAAAGCCAGACTTAGCCTCTTCAATAGTGACAAACTCAAAGAGATACTCTCTGCAAAGTCGTTCTACGGAAAGAGCAATCCAGAAATGAACCGCAGTTTCACAACAAAGATTGCAACGGCTATTGTCAATAGTACGAACCAACAAAGGAGAGTGTCAACATCTCACAGCAGACGTAAGCCCAGGAAACCAGGTCAAATAAATCTCGGAGTTAGGCACAAGATTAAGAAGCCAAAAATTCAGAAAAATAGAATAGTACATATTAATAGAAATGCGACTGTCAAGTCTGAGGACACAAGTCAGAATCACAGTGTACTATCTAATTCTACTATGAATAATTCTTCTATGATGAGTCAAAATACATCTCAGGAACTCGATATGGGTAAGTTTTATTATGCAAATTCATAGCTTTATAATTATTTTTTATGTATCACCACATAGTATAATATTCAATCTTTAAAATGACTCATTTCAACAACATATTTTTATATGGAGGAAGGTTTCTATTAATAATACTATAGAGAAACACTGATAACTAGTACAAAACTGGGGCAGGGCATTAGTGTAGTGTAGTAAGAAGAGACAATAATGACAGTCTAGTGGTTATGATATCTTTCCCTAGGTATCAACAATAATACCTCTTCCACCATTTTTAAATAGTAGATGAAGTGCAATTTCATCCATACATTTTCAGCATTTGAGTTTTTAAATGGAACCCAATTTTTTTTGTAAATACAATGTAGCCTATTTCAGCTGAGAAACATAGCTTTATCATGTTCATGGCCAAGAATCTATTTAGTTCAAACAATCAACCTTTTCTCAAATCTTATTTTTACAATATTACACACATCAAAAGTGTCTAGGGATCAAGAACATTTTTAGCTCTAAAAAAAACTAGTTTATTTAAATCAAATCTAATTTTCTGGATTGGTCTCCTACATGCCTGTATCCATTGATGTCATTGACATATCACCACATTTTGAATAAATTATGACTTAATTCTGTTTTTGTAAAATATATTCTTGATTGCAATCTTCTAAAATGTACTTGATCCCTAGACCCTTTTAATGTGTGTAGTATACCTACATAATAGTATATAGTCTTATAGCTTTTAATCATCTTTTTTCTACAGTATTTTTACCAGTAAAAAAGGTTGGTGGCAAACCTCTTTTGTCACATTTTTTTTACTATAACTGGCCAGTTACAATACAATAATAATAAAAAAAATGTGTCTATTCATTTTTATTTTATCTGGCCAGTTACAACAATACAATAGTAAATTAAAAAAATAATCCTTTCTATTGCAGATAAAGCAGATCCCTTCGACAAAGAAAAACAAACAATAGATGCCTTACTAAGCCAGTGGGATGAGGAAGACATACCAGATAAGGAATTTACCTTGAATAAGCCTGTTGATGTACCTTGCTTCAACAGTTCCCTGATCGAGGAAACCAACCAGATATTCCAACCGGTGACAGCTGTTAAAGTTGTTGACAATAATATTCAGCCAAAGTCTGAGTTCATTGTGGAGTTAGGATCTAAAGAGAAAGGTAAAGTACATTATTTTTTTTATACATTTAAACTATACTTTCATTTAGTTTACTAGACTAGCTGTACGCGTATGCCGCTAATGTTTTATTTTCGATCTCGTAGGAATTTCGGTATAAAAAAATCAATGTCAGCCAGAGATAGAGTAGCTTCTCAAAAGTGACTGAAGTGTGAGTGAAAGAATTATCGAAATCCGTCCAATTATATTTTGAGTTTATTCATTACAAACATCCATACAAACATACATATCTATCCTCTTTGTAATACGTATACTGTCGATGCCCCGCGATTTTATTCGCGTAGTTTCAGTATTTCATACAAACTACAACTCTCTGTATATACCTCGCGACGCGTCCTATAGAATAGGGATAAAAAGAAGTTTCTATGTTTCTTGACCTTAACTATGTGTATACGAAATTTAATTTAAATCCGTTCACTAGTTTTGGTGTGAAAGCGAGACAGCTGATAAAGTTACTTTCCCATTATATGTGAATGTACAATTGTTAGTAAAGATATTGTTCTTAATTAATATTATATAATTACGGTAAGAGTTATTTGCAATGCCCTTGCAGGGTGCATGTCTTGGAGTTATATTACATTATGTACCATCTTTATGTCCCACATGCAAGCAAATAAATTATTATTATTATTAATACACACATCAAAAGTGTCTAGGGATCAAGTACATTTTAGAAGATTACAATCAAGAATATATTTTACAAAAACTGAATTCATTCATAATTTATTCAAAATGTGGTGATAAGTCATTGATACAGACATGGGGAATTAGGTAGGAGACCAATTCAGAAGATTAGATTTGATTTAATAAATGAGATTTTTTTAGAGCTAAAAATGTTCTTGATCCCTAGACACTTTTGATGTGTGTATTAGTATATGTGATGTACCCTGTGTTAGCTATCCGTTATTCGTTCGTTGATCTCGTTCTTGTGGGATAAGTTACATAAATATTGGGAACAAGTTTTCTTGTGCATGTTTTGCCAGTGGAGACGTAAGGTCATTGTTTCATGACATTCATATGACCTTAATGTTCTGGACCTGATTCTTGTCTAACTGTACTTATAAATCTAATATATAACATTTCCATGTCACAATGTTAGTTACCGTACTCCTTCGAAACGGCTTTGCCGATTTTTACCAAATTTAATATGCGTATTCAGTAGGTCTGAGAATCGGCTACTAACCATTTTTTTATGCATCTACCACGGGGTACAAAGGCACCTTATTATGGCAAAACAATTTTTTGCCGGGACAGCTAGTTTTATATAAATACAGCCGATAGGGGGTGAGCCCATCGCCGTTAGAGGGTTCACACACCTTGTGGTGTGCGGGTTTCATCACGATGTTGTCCTTCACCGTACGAACGTTCCGTTGCGTACATTATTTTGCTAATTGCGATCTTTCACCCACAAATACCCATACATGTGTCACCACCGTAGCCCAGCCTTTTCTGTCATGGGGGTCGTAAGAGACGGCCGAGGGAAACCTCCAGAGAGCGGGCAGCAGCGGTCTCTGTGACTAAACCTTGTGGTTTACCACTACGATCGCTAACCCACCGGTCAAGCGTAGCGATCATTGGCATTTCCCCCAAATGATCATGGAAATCACTGCGAGGCCCTCGTCCAGCAGTGGACGTCATGTGGATGATGATGATGAAATACCCATAACAAGCGCGAATTCTTCCTTTGGGAAATCACAGGAGTTTTTCTGTTATTGATATGCCAAGTTTTAATAAAATGTATTTAATGTTTGAAATACTTTCTCGAGATACACGACCAAGTATTAACCCTTAATCAGACAAGGTTAGGTGTTTTTCTAATGGATTTTGAACTCTATTGACGTTTGTTATTCTAATTACCGACTCCATCTCATAAACCCGGGTGATGTTTATCATAAAATCTAGCTTTTAAGTACATTAAGAAATTATTGTTTGAATAGGTATGTGTGCTGTAGTATTACATACCTTATGTGATTATTATGTGATAACTTCTCTGAAATCTTTAGATAATTTCAGTGAAGACATTCAAAGTATGTGTTGGTCAAGTGAAAATATACTAGCCTTTGTTTGATTAAGGGTTAAATATTGTTTTGTGTAAGCGGCAAGTGGCGAATTTACATAAAGCGTCAATTCAGTTGTCAGTTCTTACAACCCATCCGAAGCGTTTATAGTATTTATATTTATATAGTTAATAGTATATGTTTTAATTCCAAAGATCAATTTGACAGTTCCACACACAATTGTGTACCCTGATACAATCAAGTTAGAGGATATTTTACGAGACGAAGATCTTTAACCGTTTGTGTTCGATTTTCAGTTTAATTTACATAGGAATACTGTATAATATTGTACGCATAAGAACTGTCAATTTGGTTCGTCTAGTTAACACAGTATGAGCCTACGAAGTGGTATGCGTGTTTCATCACGATATTTTCCTCCACTGTTGCTTAGCGTAGTGTTCTACCACCGTTAGTAGAAAGGCCATCATTCTTGGCTTAGGGCATAGAATAATCGTCCTTAAGTTCAGTCAGTAATTAAGCGCATATTCCCATGAAAATAATGCGATGTTACACCTTTTCTTCGTATGACACGACTATTGTAGTCAGGCTCGAACGAGTTAGGATTACTTCTGCTTCATTCAAAAATATGTCTTATTATTTGCCAACAGAAGTATCAGAACAGGCTGCGGTCCCGCTGCAAGATGTGGCTATGTCTGAACCATCGCACAGTTCTCAACACGGCGGGACACCGAAGGGACAATTCCTACCCGTGGAAGGAGGGTACATATTCGTTGCTGATGAGCAGGAACAGGGTAAGAAATTTTAAATTATAAAAAAAAAATCTCGCCTTTTATTAATCCCAAAGCGAGTGGGCAGATGCACTTGCTTAGTAAGCAAATGCGTACGAGCGTTGCGTTGCGTTGCGTACATAGGCACTGAAAAAGAGTCCCATTGGTACACGTCCAGTAGCCGACTCGAACCCGCGACCTCTCGGTTACAAGTCAAGTATCCGACCAACTGGACCACAGACGCTCAATTTTAAATTAATCGGAACCTGTTTCAATATTTCTAAGTCTCTGACTTCAGGGACGTATCTGCTGCTCTCGGAAATTCAACTAAGTTCCGAATTCCATGCAAAATCGGGCAAAAAAGTCTAGAACCATTTTCCTCTTCTTTTTTCACGTTTTGCCGGTGACCTTCGGACCTTTACGTCTACCCATACAAAATACGATTTTCTGCCTTGGGAGATGACATTATGTATGGAGATTAAAAAAATATTTTCATTTCTCCGCATTGCCCCATAAAAAAATAAATATATATTTATTGCAGTATTTTGTTGTAACAGTTATATTTTTACACAAGTGTAAATATATGCCAGAGTCACCATTTGAGCATAACATTGCTCGTGTTTGGCTCTACTCTTCTTAGGTTAATTTAACAATAACTAACAGTGCAGTCTCACTACAATAATAAACCTAGAGTACAGTTCATATAATAATAGTGAAATAGTAAGAGTTGTTCATTAACGAACCCGCAACGTTTCTAAAACCATTACTCGAGGTATTTTTACACTCAGTATAGTCTATAGTAGAAGATACACTATCTTAAAATACTTATCAATAAAAAATACATAAACAATATTATTAATATTACTATTCCCTATGAAGCTGGATAGATCAGAGTGGCGTGCAATGGGAGAGGCCTATGTCCAACAGTGGACAAGTATGGGCCGATGATGAGGATTCCTTATGAGTATCGAATGATATATGTAATTACCAACTAAAATATTTCCTTCTAGAAGAGGAGGAACTATTGGATTTGGACGAGATCGAGCGCGAACTCCAGCAGTTAGACGAGCAAATACTCAAGATGGCCGCCTCCAACAATATCAACGCTGAAGCTGTTCTGGGTACTGCCGAAGGTACAATCAAAGGTATGTTTTAACCATACCTAATATGCTTACAGATCATATACAATTTGTGGCGAACAATAGGAGCCGAAACTTTGTTAATTATCTTTTCTTCATAAATAAATTTTTAAATTTAAATTTATTTCCTTCACATAACCAAACATGAGTAATTAGGGAACACAGTACAGTGAAAATTACAGATACATTGGTATATGAAGGCAGGAGCCTAAACTAGGCCTCCACCTACGGAAAGCTGTACAAAGCAGACTTACGACTAAGAGTATGCCTAGAGATAGTTACGTGAGTGTGTATGTGTGTGAGAATGCGTGTATGTGAGAGGGTGTGCGTATGTGAGGGTGTGTGTATGTGTGTGAGGGTGTATTGATGTTGTGAGTATTGACTTTGTTCATATCCAAGTAGTTTTATTCTCATATTAATACTGACCCGCAACTACTCTGTACCATGCTGTGGGACGACTGGTAGATAATACATTAGTATTAAGTCGGCCTTTTGTACATTTATTGCAATAAAGTATTAAATAAATAAATAACAAAAAAATTGATATTCTCTAACAAAACCTTTGTCCCACTGGCAATGGACGTCTTTTCCCCAAAAACGTTCTTCACTATCATTCAGTAGAAGTGGCATCAATATACACACATCAAAAGTGTCTAGGGATCAAGTACATTTTAGAAGATTGCAATCAAGAATATATTTTACAAAAACTGAATTCATTCATAATTTATTAAAAATGTATTGATAAGTAATTGATACAGGCATGGGGAATTAGGTGGATACCAATCCAGATTAGATTTGATTTAAATAAATTTGATTTTTTTAGAGCTAAAAATGTTCTTGATCCCTAGACACTTTTGATGTGTGTAGTTGTCATTTATTCCTATTTGCTGACATTTGGCTACTTTGTAGCCCAAGACGGATAATTGATAACGAATATCACCAAAACGATACCTCCCACGACCAAGTTAAACTGGATGACACAAATATACTAAACTAAGCTAAATAATTGTCACCATCGCTGAACACTGTTAATCTAAATATATAAAAGTTAAAGCTGACTGAATGACTGATTGACTGACTGACATATCAACGCACAGCCCAAACGGCTAAACTTAGGTAATGTAGGGTAGTGTGCACTAAGAAAGGAATTCCAGAAATTCCCACGTGAACAGGAATTACCGGGAAAATACTTTTGTATGAAAAATCTAAACGGCTCAAATTAGACGCTTGAAATTTGGGATGCAGGTACTACTAAACTACGCGAATGAAATCGCGGAGCGTCCACTAGTATCGTATATTTTTAAAACAACATTTTCCGGGTCAGATTTACTAATATTATAGTCTAATTGAAATGTTATTCATAAGATTAATTAGATAATATAGTATTAATTTTAATCTTAAGTATTTACCATTTTGCTGTGCCCTTACAGGGTTTCATGACTGAACCTATAATTATGTAAGAACCATTGTACATGTACATGAATGCAATAAATTATTATGATTATGATTACTATACTATTCTTTGCAGTTGACTCAGATTCAGAGTCTACCACGGGTCCAGCGCCGGCCAACAAGAAGCTTTTCTCTATATTCAGCACCCCAAACACTGGCATCGCGGCAGCGTCTAATAAACGTGAGTATATCGCACAGTTAGAACAAAAGTGACGCAAAACAGAATGTGTCATTTTATGAAATTGAACCTTAACATAAAAGATACAAAACTTAAATTACAAAATCGCCATGTTTCGTATTGGGTCCTTTTTGTTTTAACTATGCGACTATGTCCCGTCATTATTATAGGCAACATGACGTGCAATATTGGACGATGGCCTCACGCAATGATTTCCATCATCATTTGGGATGGAATAACAATAATTAAAGCGAAAGGGGTATGTCAGAACCTTCACAAACCGAGACCTGTAAATTCTGACTACCTTAATGGGAGATAGATGCAAGTATGTATTTTTGAATGGGGAATTTTCTTTGACGTTTCTCTGACAGATTATCGGGCGGAGAACTGTCAATACTGTTAAACTTTGTTTGGAACTGTCATTACTGTCAAACTTTTGGAAAGTATGACTATGTATTTTTTTCCCCTTAATCTACACTAAAAAAAAGCGCATTATAGTATTATTTTTAAATCTAGAACGATAAATCTGTGTTTTAAGGCTTAAGCCAATAGTTAGAATTAAAAAACCAAGATAAAATCTTAGTCTTGCTGTATTTGGCGTTAATAATAATCAAGGTAAATTTATTACCCCACAGCGTCAACGTCAGAAGCGCCCGCGAAGAAATCTCTATTGAAATCAGTGTCGGACCAATATGTGATAGATGCGGGACAGAAGAACTTTGGTGCCACTCAGTGCGCGGAGTGTGGCGTTATATATGAGGTAATCTATACTCTATACTAATATCATAAA